>JAJIBD010010675.1:0-76743 GCA_021461705.1 Cryptotis parvus | reverse complement strand
AGAAAGAAAGAAAAAAAAGAAAGAAAGAAAGAAAGAAAGAAAGAAAGAAAGAAAGAAAGAAAGAAAGAAAGAAAGAAAGAAAGAAAGAAAAAGAAAGAAAGAAAGAAAGAAAGAAAAAGAAAGAAAGAAAGAAAGAAAGAAAGAAAGAAAGAAAGAAAGAAAGAAAGAAAGAAAGAAAGAAAGAAAGAAAGAAAAGAAAGAAAGAAAGAAAGAAAGAAAGAAAGAAAGAAAGAAAGAAAGAAGAAAGAAAGAAAGAAAGAAAGAAAGAAAGAAAGAAAGAAAGAAAAGAAAGAAAGAAAGAAAGAAAAGAAAGAAAGAAAGAAAGAAAAGAAAGAAAGAAAGAAAGAAAGAAAGAAAGAAAGAAAGAAAGAAAGAAAGAAAGAAAGAAAGAAAGAAAGAAAGAAAGAAAGAAAGAAAGAAAGAAAGAAAGAAAGAAAGGATCAAAGGCCCCTAGGAACACGGGTAGCTCGGCGAGCACAGAGGACCAGACACCAGTCTGGGGCATGTCTGGGGCAGCTGAGCCTGCAGAGGCGCCGGCAGAGCTTTTCCACAGCTATGAGGGGCACGGTGGGGGCACTGGCCCCACTTGGACCAGGGAGTGGGCACCCCCTCCCCATGCTGGGGGACAGGCCACACCCCGAGGACAGGGGCTGCTTTGCCCCGGCCATGTCAGCTTGGGCACTGCTGACCATCCCTGGAAAGACACACCACCACCAGACACATGCACACACACATGTGTGCACACCCGTGCACACACACACATAAGGGCCTGTGTGTCGCTCATATGCATGCCCTCTTTGCCCACATGTGCACACTCCCACATGTGTGCATCCCACACACGCGCACAGGTCCCAGTGTGCACACACGCACACGCACACAGACGCACACACGAGTGCGCCGTCATGCCTTGGCGTCCCTCCTCATGGTCTCCTGGGGGCATCTGGTGTCACAGGGTCCCGGGCAGCACAACTAAGTCCAGAACAGGAATCCCAGAGCCAGACACAAGGGGTCAGCAGGTACCAGAGCAGGACCAGGGGCTCACAGAGAGGACCGGCATGGTGACCGGCGTGGCCACGGGGTTGGGGCCTCCAGAGAGGGAAGAAGCCAGCAGAGAAGCCCAGCTGGAAGCTCCCAGGACACCCGGACCCTGATGCGTCACCATGAGCTCACTGAGGGGGAATGCGCTCTGCTGGCGTCCCCACAGAGGCAGCTGGTCCCCATCAGGCTGACCCCAGCCCCTGCAGAGGCGGTGGGGGAGGGCAGAGGCTGGACTCACCTGCCCGGCCGAGGGGCAAGAGGAGCAGAGGAGAGGGTGAGTGACAGAGACTGCTGGAGACCAGCCCCCACCCACCCAGCCACCCAGGTGGCCCCACTCCCTGCTCAGGACCTGCAGCCTGGAACCTTCTGGAATGTGCCTGAGCTGCACCCCAGCCTCTGCTGTGTGCCCTGGAGCCAGCTGGAGGCACCCAGCGGGTGCAGTTGCTGTCCCCAATTAGCAGGGCTGTAGAAGGCCAGTGGGGGGAGGGGCACGCAGGGTGCGGTCCTGGGGGCTCCTGGGGTCCCTGCCTCTTCCACCGGGCCCAAAGCAACTGGGGACCCTTGAGGGCCTAGAAATAGGGGTCCACATCATTCTTGGCCTGCCCCCTCCTCACCTGAGGACATTATGGGGAGCCCACAGGCACCCTCCTGCACCCTGCACCTCTATGCTTGCAACCCTGTACCGCACCTTACACCCCTGTACCCACACTCTGCACCCCTGCACCCACACCCACACCCCTGCACCCACACCTGCACCCCTGAACCCACACCCACACCCCTGCACCCACACCCTGCACCCCTGCACCCACACCCTGCACCCCTGCACCTACACCCTGCACCCCTGCTCCCACATCCTGCACCCCTGCACCCACACCCCTGCACCCACACCCTACACCCCTGTACCCACACCCTATACCCCTGTACCCACACCCTGCACCCACACCCACACCCCTGCACCCCCACCCTGCACCCCTGCACCCACACCCTGCACCCCTGCACTCACACCCACACCCTGCACCCACACCCTACACCCTGCACCCACACCCTGCACCCCTGCACCCACACCCTGCACCCCTGCACCCACACCCCTGCACCCACACCCTACACCCCTGTACCCACACCCTACACCCCTGTACCCACACCCTGCACCCCTGCACCCACACCCACACCCCTGTACCCACACCCTGCACCCCTGTACCCACACCCTGCACCCCTGTACCCACACTTACACCCCTGCACCTGCACCTACACCCCCTGTACCCCACCCTACACCTCTGTACCAGTACCCTACACCTCTGTACCTGCATCTTCCACCCCTGTACCTGCACCTTGCACCCCTGTACCTGCACCTTGCACCCCTGTACCTGCACCTTGCACCCCTGTGCCTGCACCCTTGCACCCAGAACTCTGCACTCTGCACCTCTGTACCCTGCACCCCTGCACCCCACATGCCTGTATCTCACACCCCTGCACCCCATGCCCTGACTCCAATCCCACATGTCCCCTGCCTGTGCCACTGTCCTGCCCTTCCTCCTGGGTGCAGACAGGGAGGGCTCTGCCCACACCGACCCCGAAACATCTGGAGTCTATCCCCACTAGGGGCTGCACTTCCGCAGCCAGTGTGGGGCGCGCCCTGACAGCGCACGGCCCCTTCACGGCCCAGCTCCAGCTGTGTGACCACACAGGGTGGACGCGAGGTCACCACCCCCCAGGCCTCCCTGCTGAGCGCTTGGGGCTTGGCCAGCCTCCTGCATGTGCTTCTCATTTGGGTGGGACATTCCAGGGGCCACCCAGGACTGGCCCTAGAGCCGGCTGCCCCCACATCCATACCAGGCCAGAGGGCCTAGGGTGGGAGGGGTCAGGGGGACAGCAGGAGTGGGCAGAGGGCAGGTGAGGTGGTGGCGGTGCCTGGAGCACACAGTCCATCACCCGCTCAGGCTCAGAGAGTTCAGGGATCCTTCAAGGAAGCCCCTGCCCCACCGTCCCTGGACCAGCGCCGGCCCCGCCCTATGGCTCTCTGGGTCCAGTCTGGCGTCGGGACCTGGTTTCCCCGCGAGTTCCAGGATCTCCCATTTGCTAAATCACTTACCAGCAGCTCTGCTGGAAATCGGCCGGGGGACTTGGGCTGCCACCCACGGACCTCTGGGTTCCGGGCATGGGGTCAGCAGCGGCCCCCTGGCGGCCTCGGAGGACACGACCGAGTAGGAGGACGCGCCTGCCCGCCCCGTTCGCCGGCGCCCCCTTGTGGCCTCGAGACAAAGGGCACCAGGTGGGCCGCAGAAGGGTGTGGACCTGCAGCTCCTAGCACCCTGGGGTCTGAGTCTTGTCCACTCAGGCGGAGACAGAGTGGACAAGACTCAGACTCTTCCCAGCCCAGGAAGAGCTGGGGGCTCCGTGAGGACGATCACGCATGTTGGGGGCTCGTGCAGAGGGGCGTGCAAGTGGGGGGCTCCATTAGGAGGACCATGCGGGGGTCTTCGGCCAAGGGCTTTAGGGTTAGGGTTAGGGTTAGGGTTAGGGTTAGGGTTAGGGTTAGCAGTGGTGGGGGGGTCCCCATGCACAGACGCACCAGGGGACTGTATATGCGGGTGTTTGGGGGCCATCAGCAAATTCCTTGTAGGTAGGAAGCATATTCCCGCCGCTTTTCAGTCGGCTGAGGTGAGTGATATTGTGATACTGTGTGACTGTGAGAATGTACAAGGACACAGTGTGGCATGTGTGCATGGAAGCATGTGCTCAAGGGTGTGACTGTGTGTGGCAGCACTGAGGTCTGTGACGGTGAACGTGTGTTAGAATGTGACCGCGCTCACAAGTGTCTGTGTGTGATCGTGGCATGTGTTAGTGCGCCTGTGTCCCTGGGCAGATCGTAGCCCTGTCAGGGGAAAGGCCTTTCTGGCCTGGTCCCGTCCTTCTTGGGGCCCAAGGGGCACTGCCAGTAGCCCCCAGCAGAAGCTTGGGGTGGGTCGTTGCTGGGGCGGGGTGAGCGTCCGTGCCAGACTGTCCCCACTACAGGGGCCCCTCCAGACGCAGCTGGGTGACAGGGGACAGCGTCCCACGGCTGCCCCAAGGTCAGTTTTTTCAGCAGGGTCCGTTTGCTCCCCTGAGAGGAGGGGCTACACCCACCCCAGGCATCTGGCTGTCCCAGTCAGCACCTCACTCCACTCCAACCCGTAAGGGGTCTGGGAGGCAGATGCGCTGCTGGAGGTGGGGGTGGGCGGGGTGAGGCAGGGCGGGGCAGGGTGGGGAAGGCTGGCGGGGTTCTGAGGGGCAGTGTCGGCCTGCAGGGGGTGCAGGGCTGGGCTGGCATGCTAAGAAATGGGCAGGGCTCTGCTGTATGAGCTGGCGGGGCGGCGGGCCACCCCTGCCAATTCTCTGCAGGTGCATGGACCTGCAACCTGACAGCCTGTTCTCTGCTCCCTGCAGGAGTCCCCAACGCACCCCTTTCTCTGCAGGGGTCCCCACCCAGGTGACAGTGCCCCATCGTCCCAGCTACCCTCCCGATGTGCTTGCTGGCTAGTTCGCATCGAGGAACCTTCAGAGCGGATCAAGGTAGGCCGGGCTGGTAGCCTTGGTTGTCCCTTGCTAGCCCTCTCCAGGATGACACACCCTTCCCCAGGGACCGGCTAGGCTGTACCTTCAGGCCTGAGTGCCCTAATCCCCTGGACCCAGCTCTCTTCCTCCCTTCCCAAGCCTGGAGAGAGGGCAGAGGGCAGACAGAGAAGCATTTGAGCCCACCTGCCAGGGTGCCAGGGCAGGGCAGAACCAGGAGACAGTGCGGGCCTGGTGCCTCCCTGGGCTTGAGACCCTGCAGCCTGAACACCAGGGTGGGTCACTGGAAGGTCCATCAGAAGTGTCCAGAGCCCACCTCATGCCACACAGCCCTCCCCTGTCAGCATGCGGGCTCTGCCTCCCGGGACTGACTGGGAGACTAACTTCCCCAGCTTGTCCTTCCCACTCTAAGAGAAAACTGAAAAGTTGAGCCTTTTCTTGGGCCAGGCTCGGCCTGGGGCACAGCAGGCAGGGGCCCAACGGGGCGCTGGGCTGCACAGTGCTGAGTAATGGGGAGTTGCACAGGACTGGCGGCTGGGACTAGCAGGTCTGTGCAGTGTGGACGGGTGCAGCAGGCTGCCTGGGGCGGAGCTGATGGAAGGGGATGCCTGGGTGCGGCGACTGTGGCGGGTCTGATTGGGTGGGGAAACTGAGGCTGGGCTGAAGACTGGGAAAGAGCTGACTTGGTGCCCTGAGCCACCCGAGTGACTGACTGGTAGGAGCTAGGGCTGCCCCCCCGCCCAAGATCCGCCATGTTCTTCCCTCCCTCCAGCCTTCATTGCCGCCCTGGAAGGGCCCATGTGATCAGGATGCCAAGGCAGAAGCTGACAGGACCCTTCAGAACTGTCCAGAGCCCAGCGGCCACCAGCACCCAGAGTCATCCGGAGGGTGCGCAGGGACCCCAGGTGGCCCGGGCCAAAGCTGCCTGCTCCTGGCTGCTCCCCGACACACAACGGCCACTGAGACAGACACACGGCCGGCTCTTTCTGGGATTTTATTTCTTTAAAATAATTCATACAAATGGTTACAGTCACAAACATGATTTTAACCAAAATATTGCTAGCCTACACATCAGCAGGACGGCTGCGCGCCTGCCGCACAGGCAGGGCTGGGCCCCGCAGCCCCCCCTGCAGCTGCTCTGCGGGCCGTCGCCACTGGGACAAGGGTCATGCCAAACTAGGAAGAACAGCCTTGGTTTTCTTGTTCTAAATTATTCTAGAAATAAGACAAGCGGGTAGAAAAACAATGCACTGTGTGGCTTCGAAAGAAAACCAGAGGGTCCATGGTCCTGAGAAGTCGGCCAGCTGCTCGCCGGGGCAGACGGGCCACGCGCCGCAGCACTCCCTCGGGCTCTGCTTGTTGACAGCTAAGCAAACCAATCCTTGTGATGTTCTAAAACTGTACACGGACAAGAACATTCATGATAGGATTAACTACAAACTTCTTTTGCTTAACAAGGAACGAAGGGTCACAGGAGGCGGCCTGGGGACGGCCGCAGCCGCCTGGCGCATGACCAGTCTCTGGGGCGGCACCTCCGCACTGGCAGCCCCGAGGTGCAGAGCTCTGCCCGGGCTACAACTGGTCACTGGCATGGTCTCGGTCCGCCTCAGGCTTGACGGTCTGGCCGGGGCGGGCGTGGGGCGGGTGGGACACGGGAGGCAGGCCATGCGACAGGGACATGGCACTGGGGACGATGCCTTCCACGGCCGCCGGGATGCCGGGCGGGGCCACGCCCACCACGCCTGGGGGTACCTGCTGGAAGAGGGAAAACGCATAAGCCTCTGCTGGGAGGGCGCTGGGCCCGCAGTTGAGTGCCTCCCGCACCCCTCAGACTCCTGGAGCATGCCCGCTTGCTCACCTGTAGGCGGCGCCGTTGAGCTCAGGGTGCACCACAGCGGGGTCCATGCTGGCCCAGTGGGTGGCGGCTGTCAGGTGGTCCTTGTTGACACAGTTCTTCAGGCTGTCAGGGATCCGGCCTGGGAGCATGCGGACAGCCTTCATTAAGCACGGCACGGAGCCAGCCGCCGCGGGGTGCGACCCCCCCACACGCTCTCCTGAGGGAAGCCGTGAGGACCCTGCTGTGGACAGTGACCACCACCCCCTCACGGAGACGGGCCTGCCCACCTGTGATGGCTCTCCGGATCTCCCGCGCTGCCTCCTCCCGCATCTCAATGGATGCCTGCTCGCTGTACCAAGCCGTGGGGCGTGCAGATAAGGTTGGGCGCGTCCTTCAGGGGACCCTGGCTGAAACTGCAGCGGGCAGCAGGGCAAAGGTCAGGGAAGCCTGGGATCCCTCCTCCCCACCTGAGAGCAGCAGAAAGCCCCCAGGAACAGACATGTCCGGCCCTCCCGTGGGGCGCTGCCCGCAGCCCAGAACCAGCCCAGACTCGGGAAGCGGTCTGGAACTGCAGTGCCCTCTGACCCCTTGCCACACCCACAGTGGCAGGAATAAGGGGCAAGGGGGCACACACCTGAAAGGCTCCGACTCGTGCACGTCCAGGGCCGCGCCCGTATCCGCCCCTCCTTCAGGGCCTGTGCCAGCGCCTTCTCATCCACCAGGCCGCCCGCGCCGTATTCACCAGGAATGCCCCTTGCCTCATCTGAGAGGGAAGCCTGGCTCAGTGGGTCCCGCACGGCGCGCCACGGCCCGGGACCCTGCCCCTCCCGCACCCCACCTGCTTGACGGTGAAGTCGTTGACCAGGTGGTGGTTGTGCTCGTTGAGGCCACAGTGCAGGCTGACACAGTCGCTGTGGAACAGCAGGTCCTGCAGGGTGCTGACGCGCTGCAGGCCCAGGGCCCGCTCCGTGCCGGTCTGCCAGGTACGGTCGTAGAAGAGCACGTTGAAGCCAAAGGCCTTAGCCCGCAGCGCCACTGCCTGCCCGACGCGCCTGCAGGAAAGTCACGAGGCCAGAAAGTCAAGCGCTGCTGCACTCCCAGGGGCCAGAGGCCACTTCTGCCTCAGGTCCCTGTGCCCAAACACAAGGCCTTACAGGAGGGTGGACTGAGCACGGCAGGACTGACCCTGGCAGCAGCAGGGAGGGGTTACGGAGTCCAGCGCGTGGCTGGTGGGAGGCACTCACCCAGCCCGATGATGCCCAAGGTCTCCCAGCGATTCTGGCAGCCCCGGAAGCCACCTCCCGGATCTGCTCGACACTCTGCACACGCGTGCCCTCCCCGCAGAGCCTGGTGCAGCCACGTGGTCCTGCGGTACAGGTTGAGAATGTGGCACAGAGTGGAGTCGGCCGTCTCCTCTACTGACGCCGCGGAACATTGCAGACAGCAATGCCTGAGGACAGACAGGGACAGTCACAGAAGCGCCTACGTTTCACAGGGACAGTCACGGAGGCTCCTACGTTTCACAGGGACAGTCACAGAGGCACCCTGAATTTCACAGGGACAGTCATGGAGGCGCCTGTGTTTCTCAGGGCCACAACCCTGGGCCCAAGGTCACACAAAGCCATCTGATCTGGCCGCAGTCACCAAGTCCATGAGCAGTAGCCTGGGTGGCCAAACCCTTGGCCTCCCCCAAACAGCTGGGCAGCTAGTGTGCATGATGGACATGTGGCTGCTGGGGCAGCCTCTCTATGAGCTGCGCTGTCTCCCGTCACAGCTTCCTGCCCTTAGGATCTCCTGGTCAGACCATAACCACCCAGGTCTTAGCGAGGGCACAGGGGAAGCTGAAGGATAACAACTTAGTGGACCGACTGGAGGGTGCAGGCCCAGGACGAGCCCAGCCCAACACTGCTGATGCTTCCTGGAGAGGCTGCCCAGGGCCAGCAGCCGATGAGCGGCCAACAGAACCTAGGATGCCAGCCCACATCCTCACGGTCAGCCCAATTTCTTACCAAACCCTGTGTCCGGAGGCCAGGGCTGCTTCTACAGCCAGGGCAAAGCCAGAGCCTATGACTACACTCAGCTCCATGTGACCTCACCTGACCCTATGACCTCAGCCCACCTAGTCTAACCTTGCCCAATGTCAGGAACTCACCTGACTCTTTGATTACCCAACCATGAGACGCTGAGTGACCTGGGACCCAATGTAATGAACCCAATTGACCCTGTGACCCCAAATGACCCTTGACCTCACCTAATCCCATGACCTTACCTGAATTTGTAACTTCACGGCGAACATGACCTTACCCAAAGTTATACTCACCTGACCCTGTGACCTCACCCCACCTCACGTGACCCCACCTGAATGTGACCTCATCTGATTCCATGACCCAACCTGATCCTATCTGGTCCCAGGATGTCCCCTGACACTGTGACTTGCCTGACCTCACTCACCCCTATGACCTCAACCTATTCTATGACTTCCTCTGTACCCCATAGTGAGCAGTAACGGTCCAGGCACAGGGTAGCCCCCTCACGAGGCCCCAGGCTGCCAAGGGTCAAGCCTGTGTCCAGCCGGCCCTACTGACCGGTGCTCCTACCTAGATCTCCGGCAGACTTGATGTCGATGTTGTCAAAGCCGCTGCCAATGCGCACAATAATCCTGAGCGCCTTGAACTTCTCCAAGTCCTCCCGGGTGAGGGTGATGGTATGGTACATGGCGCGCCCACCGCCTCGTTCAGCACCTGGGCAGAGGATCACGTGAGGACGCCCGTGCTCGCGGGCAGCACAGGCACTGCCAAGGGCCCCGGAGCCCGGGGATGACTGCCCCTGGAAGTCAAGGCTGAGCGTTGCCCAAGTCACGTCAGGGGCATCCAGAGGCAGCGGGCAACTCTGGGCAGGTTCTGGACCTATGCCCACCCTTTCTAACAGAGCCACTTCCACGCGAGGGGCTAAGGACAGGGGTCCAGGGCCTCGGACACAGTGAGTCAGTCTGGGGACTGCCAGGGCCTCCGAAGGGACCCACCATGCTGGCCCAGGGTGGAACCCCAAGACTGTGGCTTGAGACGGTAACAGAGCAGCGGCTCTGGAGGGCCATGGAGAAGGGCCACAGGGTGTGTGCATCCGAATGCAAGGCGCGGTCAGCAGGTCAGCCCTTCTGGACTCTGGCTACTCTGGGACACACAGGCACTGCGCAACTGTGGCAGGGACAGCTGCCCCGACCTCCAGGGCACTTCTGCAGACCCCAACTTCTACAGCTCTGGTCAACCCTGGGCAGTCCGTGGGCCGTGCCGTCCGCCTGCCGCTGTGCAACAACACCCCTGGGCAGTCCGTGGGCCGTGCCGTCCCTGCCGCTGGGCGACAGCACCCCTGGGCAGTCCGTGGGCCGTGCCGTCCGCCTGCCGCTGGACGACAGCACCCCTGGGCAGTCCGTGGGCCGTGCTGTCCCTGCCGCTGGGCGACAGCACCCCTGGGCAGTCCGTGGGCCGTGCCATCCCTGCCGCTGGGCGACAGCACCCCTGGGCAGTCCGTGGGCCGTGCCGTCCCTGCCGCTGGGCGACAGCACCCCTGGGCAGTCCGTGGGCCGTGCTGTCCCTGCCGCTGGGCGACAGCACCCCTGGGTAGTCCGTGGGCCGTGCCGTCCCTGCCGCTGGGCGACAGCACCCCTGGGCAGTCCGTGGGCGTGCCGTCCCTGCCGCTGGGCGACAGCACCCCTGGGCAGTCCGTGGACCGTCCCTCTGCCCTGCAGACTCATTTCCCTGCCCCAGGCGCACCCTCAGGTCCACTTGCCCCACCAGTACACTTGTGTCCTCCATGTCTGCCGTGGCCCCGGACCCTAGCAGGGGCCACTGCTTCCTCCAGCCTGCCCCGCTCTCCAGAGGGGAGTTGCCCCCCCACCAGCCCTACCACAGGAGGTGCCATCGGGGCTCCAGCCCCTCAGACCAGAGATGGGAAGTCCCTGATATGTGCCACGACTCAGCCCCCTGTGCACCCCCAGCTACGCCCGTCACACACCACAGCCCACTTCTCCTCCTTTAACCGGGCCTCCAGCCCTCACCGCGGCCTCCCCCAAGCACTCCCCTAGGCCCGCATGGCCACACATGGGCGCTCAGGCTCCCGTCAGGAGGTAAATTCCTGGGCAGCAGCAAGCTCAGGCCTTGGGAGGGACACGTGACCTTAAGTGAGTCAGTACCATAGTCCTGCTTCTCTTGTAAGGCACCATCAGCTGCTCACGTCCACCCACTGGCACTGGGACATCAGGTTCACATCGCAGACCTCAGGCCGCATCCAGCACCTCCACAGGCGTCAAAGCCCAGAATCCAGCAGTGGTTGCAGTGAAGGTTGGCTGCATGGCCTGCCCCGCCCACTGCACCTAACCCACTGACCTCCTGCTCTGCCCACTGTGTCCACTGCTCAGGGTCAGGGCCCCCAGGATCGGGGCTGACAGTAGCAGAGTCCACGCAAGCGGCACGCAGTGGTCACAGCTGGTCACAGCGTGGGAGGGGGCCGTGGGATCCAGCCCCCTGCGGGCTTCTGGGCAGCCCCTGCCTGCCCCAGCCCAGGTATCTCAGAAGGGTTCACTGCTGTCCCTCCTGTCAAGGTGACACACCCTGGGGGTGGGAGATGGAGGCAGGCACAGGGCACACAAACTTCTAGAGCATCACTGGAGGCTAAATCAGTTTAGTGGGAAAACCCAGTTTCTATCAGCCATTTTGTCCATGTCAACAGGACTTGCTCCCAGTTGCCACCGACGCTGAGGGGGCTGTAGCTGCTTCCAGGGTGCACATGAGGGACCGATGGGCACACCTGAGTCCAAGCAAGGGCATGTCAGTGTGCCCGCCTGTGCCATACCCACAGCACAACTTAGCCACTAGATGTACACCTCAGCACCACTGGGGGCCTCATATCCACCTGTGGCTTCTGCTCCAGTTCTGACCACACCTACTATAACACACCTCCGTACATGGCTCCATCGCCAGCCCTTCTCCGTATGTGGCTCTGTACATGGCTCGCGCGCCAGCCCTTCTCCGTGCGTGGCTCCGGCCCCCAGCCCTTCTCCGTCGTGGATCCGTCCCCCAGCCCTTCTCTCTGTAAGTGGCTCCTTCCCACAACCCTTCTCTGTACGTGGCTCCGTCCCACAGCCCCTTCTCCGTATGTGGCTCCGTCCACAGCTTTCTCCGTATGTGGCTCCATCCACAGCGTTTTTCCATATGTGGCTCCGTCCCACAGCCCTTTCCGTGATGTGGCTCGCCCCACAGCCCTTCTCCGCACGTGGCTCCGTCCCACAGCCTTTCTCCGTGCGTGGCTCCATCCCAGCCCTTTCTCCTGCACGGTGGCTCCGTCCCCAGCCCTTCTCCGCACGTGGCTCCGCCCACAGCCTTTCTCCGTACGTGGCTCCATCCCCAGCCCTTCTCTGTACGTGGCTTCATCCCCAGCCCTTCTCCGTGACGTGGCTCCGTCCCACAGCCCTTTTCCGTACGTGGCTCGTCCCCAGCCCTTCTTCCATACGTGGCTCCATCCCCAGCCCTTCTCCGTACGTGGCTCCATCCACAGCCCTTCTCCGTGCGTGGCTCCATCCACAGCCCTTCTCCATACGCGGCTCCGTCCCCAGCCCTTCTATGTACGCAGCTCTGTATGTGGCTCTGGCCCCAGCCCTTCTCCGTACGTGGCTCCGCTCCCACAGCCCTTCTCCGTGCGTGGCTCCGTCCCACAGCCCTTCTCCGTACGTGGCTCTGTCCACAGTCCTTCTCCGTACATGGCTCCACCAAGTTTCGAGGTCGGTCACTCGAAGGCTCTGTCCCATAGCCCTTCTCCGTTACATGGCTCCATCCCACAGCCCTTCTCTGTACGTGGCTCCGTCCACAGCCTTTCTCCGTTATGTGGCTCCGGTCCACAGCCCTTCTCTGTGCATGGCTCCGTCCCCAGCCCTTCTCCGTATGTGGCTCCGCCTCAGTCCTTCTCCGTATGTGGCTCCGGTCCACAGGCCCTTCTCCATACGTGGCTCTGTCCCCAGCCCTTTTTCTGTACATGGCCCTTCTCCATACGTGGCTCCGTCCCCAGCCCTTCTCCGTGCGTGGCTCCGCCCCACAGCCCTTATCTGTACGTGGCTCGGTCCACAGTCCTTCCCTGTATGTGGCTCCATCCCACAGCCCTTCTGTGTGTGACTGAGTGGGGCTCCCTGCAGGGATCCAGGTGGGGTTTCTCTCTGGCCCTAAGCTCAAGGCTGATAAACCACATCCTTTCTTTTCCTCGCTGCCCCAGAGGCTCCTGTTTCCAGCCTGCTGCCCGTTTCTCTTCCATCACAGGACAGGGGATGTTAGGCAACAATTCAGAGAAAGGCCTGGAGGCCTGGGCCAGTGGTCCTCCACAGCCTGGACTCACTACCCTGCAGACGCATACAGAAGCCTCTGGCAGCCCGGGCTCTCAGGCTGCACCTCCTCCAACAGCCAGAACTGACACTGGCTCTGAAGAGCCGTGTCTGGCAGCTCACATGCAGCAAACGCAGACCTTGGCCTCAGCCTGCAGAGACCTGTCCACCCTGTGGGTCAGCTTCTGGGTGGTTCCGGGGACTGGACCTGAGGCCCAGGCAGCTGATGCCACAGAGGCCACTGGACACCACCAGGACAGCCAAACCTGGCTGTGCCCTACACACGGCGGCTAGAGGCCACGTCCCAGCCCCACTGCCCCAGGCTCCCTCTCCAGCCGGGCACTCACCTTCTCATGGATCTCCTGTGTGGACTGGGCATCACAGAAAGCCACCGTGGCCACGTCCTTCAGGATGGGCATCTCTACTGTGCAGTCCCTGCCGTCCAGCAGCGCCACCAGCGGTCGGGGATGCATGGGCCCATTCATGATGGGGGCGGACACCTGCAAGCACACGGTGACGTCAGTTCCTGCGGGCCCACCACAGCCCCATCCCCCAATTGCCTGTGGCCTGTCTCTGCTCAGGGCTGGGCAGATGCCTATGTGGGCCGCTCATCTGAATGTCCACCCTCAGGGTCTGTGAGGGGCACAACCAATAAGCAAACGAGTGACTACCCCACCCAGGACATAGACGGCGGGGAGGAGGGTCCCGCCTTCCAAGGTGGGGGTCCCTGTCCAGTTCCTGCTGTCCGGTGCCACAGGGCTGCACCAGGTACCCTTCCCAGTACAAGGAAGTGGCCTTCCTAGTAAGCCCACCACTGCCTGCATTCACACCCTCAGGAGACAGCCCCCATGACGAGCACAGACCTGACCGAGGGTGCCACAACCTGCACAGAGCCCTCGCCCACAGGGGCAGGACATGAAAAGATGCCCTCCCGGCCCTGGGAACTACCTGTTTCCGACTTACAATTTCCGGCAGGACAAGGAACCACGCTCAGTCTGGGGGATTCATGGGTGACCCCACTCTGACCCATGCCCACAAAAACCCCAGAAAGCTGGCCGCTGCCCCCTCCGCCAGCGGCGGGAGCCCCACCAACCTGCCATGTCTTAGGAGGGGCTTGGCGGCCGCCACCGCGCACCAGCCAGGAAGCGCCTGTCTTCGGCCAGTCCTAGCCGCTCATCCCTGTGCTCAGGGCCGGAGCCGCTCAGGCTCCTGAGACGCGCCCGTGGGTCAAAGTCTGACTACAAACAAACACAGAGAACAGACACCTGTTAACGTGCCTCCCAGCCTCCCCTGGACGCTTGAGCACGGGGACATGGGGCTGCATCAGCAGCAGAGGTGGACCCCAACTCCCACTGCCCACCCCCCAACTACCCAGTCTCAAGCAGTCCCCAAGGCTCCAACCCTGCTGTCCCAGTAACGACGGAGGATCCGAGAGCAGCCCCCAGACCAGGCACATGCACCCCAAAACGTGGTGAGGACTTGAATGGGCAGTGCGAGCAGAGTTGGCCACTAAGGGCATTCTCAGCCAGGGGTCATCCCCTAGAACACTCACTCAGCCAGAAGTCATCCCCGAGGACACACAGTCATGGGTCATGCCCGGGACACTCACTCAGTCATGGGTCATCCCTGAGGATACTCACACTCAGCCATGGGTCACCCCCAAGGACATACTCAGGTTTGGGTCATCCCCGAGGACACACTCAGCCAGGGGTCATCCCCAAGGACACTGTCATGGGTCATCCCCGGGGACACTCACTCAGCCTTGGGTCATCACTGAGGACACTCACTCAGTCATGGGTCATCCCCGAGGACATACACTCAGCCTTGGGTCATCCCCAAGGATACTTACTCAGCCATGGGTCATCCCCGAGGATACTCACAATCAGCCAGGGGTCATCCCCGAGGACACACACTCAGCCTTGGGTCATCCCTGAGGACACTCACTCGGCCATGGGTCATCCCCGAGGACACTCAGTCATGGGTCATCCCCGAGGACACACACTCAGCATTGGGTCATCTCCGAGGACATTCACTCAGCCAGGAGTCATCCCCGAGGACACACACACAGTCATGGGTCATCCCCGAGGACACACACTCAGCCTTGGGTCATCCCTGAGGACACACACTCAGCCTTGGGTCATCCCGAGGACACTCACTCAGTCATGGGTCATCCCCAAGGACACTCATTCAGTCATGGGTCATCCCTGAGGACACTCACACTCAGCCTTGGGTCATCCCCGAGGACACTCACTCAGTCATGGGTCATCCCCAAGGACACTCACTCAGTCATGGGTCATCCCTGAGGACACTCACACTCAGCCATGGGTCATCCCCAAGGACACTCATTCAGCCATGGGTCATCCCCGAGGACACACACTCAGCCTTGGGTCATCCCCGAGGACACTCACTCAGCCTTGGGTCATCCCCGAGGACACTCACTCAGCCTTGGGTCATCCCAGGACACTCACTCAGCCTTGGGTCATCCCCAAGGACACACACTCAGCCAGGGGTCATCCCCAAAGACACACACTCAGTCATGGGTCATCCCTGAGGACACACACTCAGCCTTGGGTCATCCCCCGAGGACACTCACTCAGCCTTGGGTCATCCCTGAGGACACACACTCAGCCTGGTCATCCCCGAGGACATACTCAGCTTTGGGTCATCCCCGAGGGCATATTCGGCCATGGTTCGGCCCCAAGAACACTCATATCCTTGACACAGGCCACCTCAGGTGTACCCTGGGCTATCTCCCTGCTGGTACGGTGGCACAGCAGGCTGGACTAAAGTCACTTATAGAGAGCAGCCCACACCTGAGATCAGACGTATCACTGCTTCTTGGAGCTCACCAGGGTACCCAATCCAGTGTGGTCAGGCCTCCAGCAACCTTCACTCTCACACCCAGAGGCCCAGCCAGGACAGCCTGCGCCCGCTGGCCATGGCACTCCGACTGCAGCACCCCTACAACCTGCCTACCAGGGCAGCAGACACACAACACTAACACCCAGGACATATTCTGGGGTGTCGACCCCCAGCACTGCTTGTCCATCTCTCCTCAGTGCCCTCTGGTTAACAGCACCCGCCTATCCCCACCTCTGGTTTCCAGATCAGGCACTGAACCAGCCCCAGGCCCCCTCAGGGCTCCTGCCAAAGGCTAGGACAGATCAGGCTTGGCTTGCAGGACCTCAGCAATCCTACCTGCCACTCATCAGCCGGTCAGAACAGAGCAGTCAGCCAGACAACACCTGCCCCAGGCCACACCTGACACCTGCCCATAGCCACACCCACCTCTCCCCCCACACACACACCAGCCTAGGCCACACCTGTTTCCCCTCCCATCCCCTGCGGGGTTCCCTGAGCAGCCACGAGGGGCTTCCCTCTGGGGACAGGCCCAAGTCCCTATGGGGCCTCTAACAGCCATTCTGAGAGGGACTTGCACGGGACAGTCTGATTCAGGGGACGAGGACGAGAATCCCCCCAGCACAAGCCAATCTGGAGCTGTGATGCCAGGCTCCCACGTCCCCTCACAAGGCCCAGTTGAGGGTCACACCGGACCGCAGAGGGGAAAAGCAGGTGCTTGCCCGGGTCCCTCGTTCCCACAGGTCAGGCCTGGCAGCTGCCTGGGGAGAACACAGTGACCTAAGGGGGCAGCGGCCACATCACCCCTCACCCCCACAAAAGCTAAGGCTTAGCCCTCCAGTGGGCAGGCCGCTGTGGAGAGGAAATGGCCACACTCCAGTGGCCCAATCCCCAGCACCGCCCGTCTGGGACTAGCACTGGCCCAATCCCCAGCACCGTCTCGCTAGTGGGACTGGGGTTCGGGACAATCAGCCGCCAGGGGCTCTCCCCGAGGAGAGTCTCCATAGGTCACTTGGGACTACGGTTACGGGGTGGCGGCAACTCAGCCCCGGGTCTGCCCAGCAGGCTGGGTCGGGAACGCGGCCAAGGGAAATAAGTCCCAGCGTCCAACCTGCTGGCTCAGGTGCGTGGCCACCTTGTCCTCTCCCGAGCCCCACGGCAGGAGGCGGAAACCTACAGGGCCCCAGGTGGAGGAAGCAAGCGCAGGCCCCTGGACCACCCAGCCGACCTGGGCCCGGCCGGCAGGGCGGCTCCCGACCGCACCCCGGGGCCTGCCGCGGCCGGAACTGCCCCTCCCGCGGGCAAAATGGCCAGACCTGGGCACGGGGCGGCGGGCCGGCGCTGCCCCTCGCCGCGGCGCCGCCGGGCAGGGCCTGGCCGGCAGCACAGGGCCCAGGGGCCTGGTTTCCGACATGCCCGTGACAACCGCGCCGGCCTCTCCCTGCGGCCGCGACGCGATCCCGCGGGGCGCCCCTGAGTCTGCATCCGGGGACGGGGACGGCGCGCGGGGCCCCCGACTGGGCGCATCCCGGCCCGGCCCACGTGGCCGTGTGCGGGCCAAGCTGGTCGCCTCCGGCTCGCACAGCGGCGGCGGCGCCCACGAGGGTCCGGTCCCCGGCGACCGACACGGTAGGAGGCACCGCTGTCGCCGGGGCGCGCGCCGGACAGCACCGTTCCCGCGGCCCGGCGCGCCGCAGACCCGCCGCTGGCACCCGCGGCCGCACCGGCGCGCCAGGACCGCAAGGGACGCGCTGGCGGGGGCCCACGCCTCGACGAGCCCGCGGCCGGCAGCCCAGCCCCGCCGCCCGGCCCGGCGCCCCTTTGTGTCACCTGCGGGGCCGGCGGGCCGCGGGCCGGCGGGCGGACGGGCGGGACGGCGGCGCCGGCGCACTCGCACACACAGTCCGCGCACGCGCAGCCGCAGCCGCCCCGCCCCCGGCGCGCGAAGCCCGCGCACGCGCAACCGCGAACGCCCCCGCCCCCGAGCGCGCGTCTCGGCGCGCACGCGCAGCCGCGGCCTCGAACGCTCCGCCCCCGAGCGCGCGTCTCGGCACGCACGCGCGCTGGCACACAAAGCCGCGCGCCGCCCCGCCTCCGCCGCGCCCCCGCCCCGCCCCGCCCGCGGCCGGAAATGCGCGCGCGCGGCCTTACCGAGCGGCAGGCCCTTGTTGAGCAAGTGCGAGCTGCCCATTGAAAGATGCGGGCGGCCGCGGGCCCCGAGCAGTCCGGCGCGCTCCGCCGCAAGCCCGGCGTGTGGGGCGGCTCGAGCGCCGTCCGCCGCTCCGCCCGCTCGCCTGTGCCCCTGCGCCGCCGTGTAGAGCCGCGCCGCGCCAGCAGCCGCTCCACCGGGCGGGGACAGACGGCGGCGCGCGCGGGCGGGGCTTCCGGCCCATTAGTCTCCTGTTTCCCGACGCGGGCGCCGCACAGCACGCAGGCGGGCGGTTGCAGACCGCGCCCGCCCGCCCTCCCGGAGGCCGCGGGGCCCTCCTCGAGAAGCTTCTGCCTTGGCACGCCCCCTGCCCCGCACGTGCACCCAGGCCGGGGCACACGCACCTGCCCCTCACTGGCTTGTACTCCGCACATGTTCCTGCCCGCAGAGGCTCCAGACCTGCACGCAGCCTCTGACCTTGGCACCGGCTCCGACTCCTCCCCTCACCTGTCCACACGTGCCCCCATCTGTGCCCGCGCACCTGCCCGCCCCATCCTGCCCCCCGTGCCTCCCGGAACGCGCGTGGGCCTACCGCCAGGTGGCTTGGGTCCTACACACACGCCTGCCCTCAAACGTACCTCCCAGGAGCTACCTGCGGGTCCTCCACCCCTGCTCTCTGCTGAAGCTCACTCACGTGCACGCCGCAGTCCTCCCAGCTGCCCAAGCATGGTCCTGGGCAGACAAGCAGGGCTGAGACGTCCTGGGGCACCTTCAGCCCCAGAATCTGCATTTAAGGATCTGTGCGGTCTCTCTGGGAAGCCCGGCCTGATACCTGGTCCCCGGTCTGAGGAGGTGCACAGACTGGGAAACCTGGACAGCTCTGGAGTCCCTTGGGTCAGCTGCACTGTAGAATCAACCCCCTGGGGTCAGCTGCTCCGTGGAATCGGCTCAGGAGGACCAGCGGAGCCCTGTCCCTGGAGGGGTCGGGTGTGGCTGCAGCAGAGTTTGTGTTGCCTCAGCTCGGATGGGTCCAAGGGCCCTGCACAGCACCCATGGTGCTCGGAGCACTGGCTGCTCTGTGGAGCACCTGAGGGCAGCCCAGGGCCAAGTGCACGAAGACCAAACGACAAGGTGACCAGGTGCTGGAAGGGGACACGGCTGTGACGCTGGCACGGAGCAGGCAGCATTGTGTACTTATCGGTGTGTTCTGGCAGTGAGTGCAGCGGCCAGCACTGACCTATTGGTGCAGTCGGTGGTGCAAGGAGTGGGGTGACCCTGGAGTCAAGACTAAGCCCGTTGTCTCCTTGACCGTGAATTTCTCAGTAGCTGGGGCCATCGGGCTTGAGAGAACTGGGCCTCAGTTGCAAAACAAATGGCTTCTGAAAACCCTTGGTGCTGGGTTCAGTGTCTAGGCAAAGCCACATGTGGAACCCAGCCCTAGGCTTCTCAGAGGGGCCCTGAGTGTCCAGACCAGAAATGAATTTCACTCCCTCTCTCACCAAAAGAATCGAGACAGCCTCATGTTTAAAGATTTAAGAAAACTGGGGGCTGGAGCGATAGCCCAGCGGGTAGGGCGTTTGCCTTGCGCGGCCGGCCCATGCCGCCCGGGTTCGATCCTCAGCATCCCATATGGTCCCCCGAGCACCGCCAGGAGTAATTCCTGAGTGCAGAGCCAGGAGTAACCCCTGAGCATTGCTGGGTGTGACCCAAAAAGCAAAAATAAATAAATAAATAAATAAATAAAGATTTAAGAAAACTGGGTTATGGGGCCGAGCGATAGCCCAGCGGGTAGGGCGTTGCCTTGCTCACAGCCGGCCTGTGCCGGCCCTGGTTCGAATCCCGGCATCCCATATGGTCCCCTGAGCACCGCCAGGAGTAACCCCTGAGCGTTGCCGGGTGTGACCCAAAAAGAAAAAAAAGAAAAAAGAAAAAAAAATAAGAAAACCGGGCTGGAGCAATAGTCCAGCGGGTAGGGGCTTGCATGCGGCCAATCCGGGATCGATCCCTGTTATCCCACATGGTTCCCTGAGCTCTAAAGGAGTAATTTCTGGAGTGCAGAGCCAGAAGTGACCCAAAAAAGAAAAAGATTTAAGAAAACAGCATCCACTGTTGGGTCCCGAGTTGCCGGGACCCACGGCTGTACTGAAAGGGCTGGGAAAGAGGGTGCCCTGGGTGCCCTGACCCTGAGCTGCTCTATGCTGACTTTGGGGGATGGCAAACATCTGTGTTCTCACCCTGAACAGAATAAAGGGTTATTAGTTCCCATGTGAACTGTGTCTTGCTCTCCCTTTTGGTGTATGCATATAACTTGTTTTCCTTACACTTAATTAGGATATGGGGAATTTTTTAAAAATAAAAACACAAGAACTGTAGCTAATCTTGTAAGGTTTTTTTTTTTTTTTTTTTTGCTTTTTGGGTCACACCCGGCAATGCTCAGGGGTTACTCCTGGCTCTGCACTCGGAATTACTCCTGGCAGTGCTCGGGGACCATATGGGATGCCGGAGATCAGCTTTTTTTTTGGCGCGCGTGCAAGGCAATTGACCTACCCGCTGGACTATCGCTCCGGCCCTTGTTTTGTTTTTTTTAAGCCTCACTTGGCTGTTCTTGGGGTTTACCCGTTTTTTTTTTTTTTTTTTTGCTTTTTGGGTCACACCCTCGTGGCGATGCTCAGGAGTTACTCCTGGCAGTGCTCAGGGGACCATATGGGATGCCGAGGACTGAACCTGGGTCGGTGCGTGCAAAGGCAAACACCCTACCCTCTGTACTATTGCTCTGGCCTCCCAATCTTGCAAGATTTTAGTTGACACTTTGGAATGACCTTTCGAGTAACCTGTTTCTGAATGTCTAATGAATATAGGCCCATTGTGAAGAAACAAACTTCTGCCCTGCTCCCCTTCTATGTCTGAACTGTCTCTTTGAGTTATGATGAGCCATTGAGATGTTACTGGTGCCCGCTCGAGTAACTGATGATCTACGGGAATTCAAGCAACCAAGTGATAGCATAGCAATACATTTATAGGGAACCAGTTATGGACACTGAGATGCAAACATGCATCAGAACCACAAACGTGGCAAAACAAGAAAAGTCCTGTTAGGGATATATATGCTTGAGCAGCTTCATTTTGTTTATGTTTTGGGGCCGCACCCTGTGGTGCTAAAGGATTACTCCTGCTCTGCAGTCAGGAACTTCTGGCAGTGCTTGTAAGGCACCATGTAGGATGTTGGGATGAAAGCTGGAGCAGCTGCGTGCAAGGCAAGCATCCTACCCAGAGTACTATCATCCCAGTTTGCCTTGCATGTTGCTGACCTGGGTTTGATCTCCGGCATCCCTATATGGTCCCCCCCCCCCCCCCCCCACCCCAAAGGAATTCCTGAGTGCAGAGCCAAGAGTAACCCCTGAGCATTGCTGGGTGTGACCTAGAAATCAATTAAAGGAAAAAAAGAAAAACAATAATTCCTTACCTTCAAGAGTATACATTGGTGAGGGGGAAACTGGGGACTATGGTGTTGGGAAATATGCACTGGTGGAGGGACGGGTGTTGGAACACTGTATAACTAAAAACCCAAACATGAACAGCTTTGTAATGGTCTATCTTATGGTGATTCAATATAAATTTTTAAAAAATCATCCCTTATCTTTAAGATTATGTTAGGCTGGTTACTCATTTATAATATATCCGTTATATCATCTATAATATATGCCCGTTATGTAAATTCTTTTTCTGAAAAAATCCGTACTAATGTATGAGGAATGGGGTATGTGATGGAATGAGGAGAAATATGGAGGCATTCCAAATAAAATGACCAGGTGGCTGCTCATTTGGAGCTGTTCAGGCAACCACTATGGCTGGACAAGCCATTGTGTCTGTTTCATTCTTTGCCAGAACTCTGTGGACTAATCAGCTTTGAGGCAGTGATCTGCCACTTCCTGTTCACCTTCTCAGGGCCACAAGGAGCACACTGGGAAAATATGCAGTCGGCCAGGTACAATTGTGTGTTTTGTCTTTGCTTGTTTTGTTTCATGCCAGCACTGTATTTGTCTTGATAAAGGGCTTGGTTACAGGCTCCAGGAGTAAGCCATTCAGCACACTTTTATTCCTTAGCACTGGTGGATAGAAAGGGGAAGAGGGGTGGGGCCGGAGCGATAGCCCAGCGGTAGGGAGTTTGCCTTGTCGCGGCTGGCCCATGCTGGCCCGAGTTCGATCCCCGGCATCCCATGTGGTCCTCCGAGCACCGCCAGGAGTAATTCCTGAGTGCAGAGCCAGGAGAAACCCCTGAGCATTGCCGGGTGTGACCCAAAAAAAGCAAAAAAAAAAGGGGGGAAGAGGGTCGGGCGATAGCCCAGCGGGTAGGGCGTTGCCTTGCATGCGGCTGGCCTGTGCCGGCCGGGTTTGATCTCTGGCATCCCATATGGTCAACCGAGCACCGCCAGGAGTGATTCCTGAGTGTACAGCCAGGAGTAACCCCTGAGCATTGCTGGGTGTGACCAAAAAAAGAAAAAAAAAAAAAAGGCAGAAGACTATAACTGTGGCCTACAAATGGCCTGTGTGTTACCAGGGTTGTTCCAAAGTGCAACGTCATCATAAAGTATTTTTTTTTTGCTTTTTAGGTCACACCCGGCAATGCTCAGGGGTTACTCCTGGCTCTGCACTCAGGAATGACTCCTGGCGGTGCTCGGGGACCATATGGGATGTCAGAGATTGAACCGAAGTTGGCCATATGAAGGCAAACTCCCTCCCCCGCTGTGCTATTGCTCCAGCCCTGACAGGGACTCCCCACACCCCCTTTAAGGCACTGTAGTTAGCAATCTGGTCACTGATGAAGTTTTTTTTTTTTTTTTTTTTTTGTGTCATACCCAGCAGTGCTCAGGGGTTACTCATGGCCATGCTCAGGGGATCATATGAGATGCCAGGGATTGAACCCAGATCAGCCGCGTGCAAGGCAAATGCCCTACCTGCTGTACTATCGCTCTGGCCCCTGAGGTTTCAAGAATAACACTTTATCCCTTTACAAGCACCATCCGCTACTCTGGATCGGTCACTTCCCACCACCCCTGGTAAGCTTCATGTTGAGCTCATTTATGAGGTGGTAGGAAAGGATTCAGTTTCATTAGAGCACCTGTAAATATGCAGGTTTCACAACATCACGGGGGGGGGGGGGCGATAAAAACATTGAATGTTCTTGGTGCCCTGTCTGTCCCACTGGGAGTTGGTCTCTGGGCTCCCTGTTTTGTTCTATGGCTGACCTCATGGCAGAACCTTGTTTCATTTGCTGAACTTTTATAGTAAGTCTTGAAATTAGGAAGTGAATTTTTATTTTTGTTCAAGATTATTTTGGCTTTCAGGTTCTCTTGAGATTGCATATGAAATTTAGTACAATTTTTTTTCTACTTCTAAAAAAATATGTAGAATCAAGATTTAGATCAGGGTTGGAGGCGTAGATCACATTAGGTGTGGGGACAGCTCACATTAAGCCTCCCAAACCAGGAACATGAAATGTCTCATTTATTTCTGATCTCCTTTCATCTCAGTAACATGTTATAGTATATATATATATATATATTTTTTTTTGCATTTTTGGGTCACACCCGGCAATGCTCAGGGGCTACTTACTTCTGGCTCTGCACTCAGGAATTACTCCTGGCGGTGCTCGGGGGACCATTTGGGATGCCAGGGATCAAACTCCAGTTGGTCGTGGTGCAAGGCAAATGCTCTACCTACTGTACTATCACCGCCCCTCCCTTTTTTTTTTTTTTTTTTTTTTTGGGTCACACCCGGCAATGCTCAGAGGTTTCTCCTGGCTCTGCACTCAGGAATTACTCCTGGCGGTGCTCGAGGGACCATATGGGATGCCGGGATCAAACCCGGGCCAGCATGGGCCTGCCGCATGCAAGGCAAACGCCCTACCTGCTGGGCTATCGCCTGGCCCCTCCAGTCCCCCTTTTTTAAAAACTTTATTTAAATCCTGTGATTTACAAAGTTGTTCACCATACAGTTCTTTCAGGTCCTCAATATTCCGACACCAGTCCCACCACCAAAGTCCCTAGTTTCCCGCCCATCCAAGAATCTTGGGTTTTCTACACACTAGATTTTATCATCTTCAGTGTCACTTTTATTCTTCCTCTCCAGTTTTTTCTTTTTTGGGTCACCACCGGCAATGCTCAGGGGTACCATATGGGATGCCGGGATCGAACCTGGGCCGACATGGGGCAGCCACGTGCAAGGCAAAAGCCTTACCCCCTGGACCTTCACTCCGACCCCATTCCCTCCATTTTGGATGCCTTGCTTCTTCTGGTGTTTGCACCTCTGGGACCAATAGTCAAAACATAAATCTCAAGATATGGGGGCAGGGTTCTTTTGCCCACCCTAGCTGACAGGCTGAGAGCAAGAGGCCCAGAACGCTCTCGCCTGGGCACAGGGATGCGAAGGTGCTACTGTGGGAGGAACGAAACCAAGCAGAGGCCACCTTCATCTTCCTTCAGTGCTTCTAGAAGGCACAAGTCTTCTGCACCAGCAAGCCCACAGCAGAAAGCTGCAGTGTGGCCATTTTCCAGGTGATGGCCAGATTCCCACTTTTCACTCCATCACCCCAGAGCAGTCTTTGAAATAAGTTAGAGATGCCACCTTAGGTGACTAGGACTGGGCAGATAGCGCAGAGGGCTGGAGCACATGCCTTGCATGTTGGAGCCCCACACTTAATTTCTGGAACTCCCACATACTGTAGGGAGTAACCCAAGAAAGAGCCAGGAGCTGTCCCTGTGACCACTGGATGCGGCCCCATCCAAAAAACATGTGGCTACACACTAATATACATGTCACTTTTACTGAGATTTTCTTGGCGGGGGGCACACTTGGTGGTGCTGGGGCTTAGTGTTTAGGGATCACTCCTGGTGGGGCTTGGGAACCATATGGGGTGCAAGGCAAATGCCTTACCCACCGTGCTATCTTTCCAGCCCTGTGATTACTGGTTTTGAGTCATACCCAGCAACACACAGGGTTTTCTTCTGGTTCTAAACTCAAGAATTACTCCTGGTGGCGCTTGGGGGGGGGGGGGGGGATCATATGGGATACCGAGAAAGGAACCTGGGTTGGCCGTGTGCAAGGTAAGTGCCCTACTTGCTATACTATCTCTCCTGCCTCCCTCTGATTATTAAACAATTCCAGTGGGTGGGCAGCAGGTTTGGGCCACACCCAGAGGTGTTCAGAGATTACTCCTGGCTCTGCACTGAAATGAATCCAGATGTTGGTAAGGGGACCATATGGGATGCCAGGGATAGAAGCCAGAAGGTTGCATTGCCGGCAAGTCCCCTAGCTACTGTACTATTTCTCCAGCCCCTCTGATTATTTTTGTCATTTCATAGAAACACTATGTAAAAAGCATACCATGTAAAACATATTACAATGTAATTACATTTTATATCACGAAAGGTAAAGACTTTAGTGTAAAGATGAACATATAAAATCTTTTTTTTACAAAGTTGTTCACAGTAGTTTCAAGCATTTGATATTCCATCACCAGTCCCACCACCCAAATCCTTGTTCCCCAATCCCCATGCCTGCTCCCTTAGCAGGCACTAGTTATATTTATTACAAAATATACCTCAGAATGGTATTGCTTTGGGGCCACAGATAGCACAGCGGGCAGGGCATTTACCTTGCACACTGCAAACCCGGGTTTGATTCCTGGCATCCCATATGGTCCCCTGAGCATGGCCAGAAATAATTCCACCCCCAAATTTTATTACACCACTTTTAGACATACAACTGCAAGATGCTCATGTAGTTTTGGTTCTAGTGTTCCAATACCCATCCCTCCACCCAAACCCATCTCCCATCACCATTGTCTCCACCTCCCTCCCCCTCCTGCACCCCAACTACTTGGCGGGTTCTGTATGTCTTTTCTCTCCTCTCTATCTCTCCTCCTAACCTTCCTACACATCGTAGAATGCAGTACATTAAAGGACATAACTGTTTCCCACTAGTTTGATGGACCGCACGGCCTCGCGACTTAGGGGCCTCATGGTCAGCATCTGGACAGCGAAGGTGATGGCTAGTGTGGTGGGTGAGGTCTCATCCGGCTGCTTCCGGGACCCCCAGAGGTGATGGGCCCACTCCCAAAACCCATCTGTCCTCCTGGGAGCCCCATGGTGAGCTGAGCCTGGGGAGAGCCGAGTTCCAGCTTCCCCCAGCTGTGTTTTGAGGCTCGGACAAAATGGAGGGGGAACCAGGAATAATTTCTGAGCAGAGTCAGGAGCAACCTGAGTGTGGCTCGGTGTGACACAAAAAGAAAAAAAAAAGAAATGGTATTGCAAAAGTGATGGCCTTTTTACTGGATTGTTACATGCTATTGGACCACCTGAACATACAAAATTTTGACTAGCTGGAGAGACAGAACAGAGAGCATATGCCTTGCTCATGGCTGGTACAATCCCCCGCACTCCATGTGGTCCCCCGAGCCCACCAGGAGTGATTCCTGAGTGCAGTCAGGAGTAAGGCCTGAGCACTGCCTGGTGTGGCCCCAAAACAACAAAAATAGATGAGAGGTTAAGCTTAGGGACCTATTTGCAGTAATACCGCTTTTCCTCCCTACACTATAGGAACTACCTTTCACTAGAGATACTCCTGCACATCTATTATATACACTAATGTCAGTGCCTCTAGGCACATGCATATTCTAAAGGAACCTTTCTATGCTACCCCGGGAAAGTGAGCAGGTAGGGGAAAACGCCTGCCACTTACCTGAGGTTAGACTTGGAGTGTATTTCTGTGTAGAGCCCATATCTTGCAGTTTTCATCGGAACTCACATCACTCAAAATCAAGAGATTTTGGTTGTGCTCGACTTAAAAGTGCTTACTAAAACATTGAGAAATAAAAGAACTAAAGAGTATGCTTTGGCCACACAACAGAATATAAGGTGTTTTGAGACATAGGTAGGGGTGTGCATTTAATGTGGATGCTTTACTTTTTTTTGCTTTTTAGGTCACATCCGGCAATGCTCAGGGGTTACTCCTGGCTCTGCACTCAGGAAATTACTCCTGGCGGTGCTTGGGGGACCATATGGGATACCAGGGATTGAACCCGGGTCGGCCGCGTGCAAGACAAACGCCCTTTCCTCTGTGCTATCGCTTCGGCCCCAGTGTGGATGCTTTCCTGATTCAGTAGTTCTTAAACTGTAAGAAGCATGAACACAAACAATGTCGTTCATCAAAGCAAAACCTAAATCTGAGCTTCTAGAGCAAAGAGAATCTTGCCGTTCATTTTCTAAAGTGTAGAGGTAATGCAGATTTGAGCCAGATCCAGCAGTGCTTAGGCTATCCCTGGCAGCACTAGGGGACCAATGTAACTGGAGACTCGAACCAGGGTCACCATCACTACAGCCACGCACAAGCTCCATTATTTCCTATACTCTAGCCCAGAGTCACTGACTTGTGAGTCTTAAGAAACTAGACTTATGGGGCTAGAGAGGTAGTCCAGCAGGTAGGGCGCCTGCCAGTTTGCCTTGCACACAGCTGACCCAGATTCTATCCCTTGCATCCCATATGGTCCCTCGACCACCACCAGGAATAATTCCAGAGTACAGAACCAGGAGTAACCTCTAAACATTGCCAGGTGTGACTCAAAAACAAAAGCAAAACAAGAAGCTGGAGCAATAGTTCAGCGGGTAAGGCGTTAACCTTGCATGCAGCCCACATGGGTTCAATCACCAGCATCCCATATGGTCCCCTGAGCACCATCAGGAGTAATACCTGAGCACTGCCAGGTGTGACTGGGGGGGGGAAAAAAAAGCAAAAACAAAAACAAACAAACAAAAAAAAACCCCCTCAAAACCCAAGAAACTAAAGTAGCCCCAAATTGCCAATTATTGGAGCTGGAAACGTAGTAAAGCACATACCTAGTATGTAGGAGCTATGGTTTCAATCCTGACCACAGCATGGTTCCCTGAGCACCGCCAAGTGTGGCCCCCCATGCAGAGTAGGGTGTAGTCCAAAAACACTCCCCCCACATTGTTTTCCCTGTGGCATTGTCTGGAATACACTAAGAACATCCTAGCACTGCTGAGGAGCATGAGGTGGGTCAACATTTATATATATTTTTTAATTTTTATTGTACCACCGTGAGATATACAAAGATGTTCATGATTGGGTTTCATACATTGTTCCAGCACCCATCCCCCCACGGAATAGGGTGCCCTATTCACACCGCCAATGTCCCCAAATTCCCTCCTCCCTCCCCAGCCTGCCTCTATAGAGGCACTTTTCCTTCTCTCTCTTCTCTTACACATTATGGCTTGCCCTATAGACATTTAGGGTTTATCATGTAAATCCCTTTGTGTACATTCAATGCTGAGTCTAGTCTGATGTTACCACTTTCCACAATTAGTAGAACACTGGTATATATTTATATCTAATTAATGAGTGCAGTCATTCTGTTTCTGTCCTTTCCCTTCTGACTCATTTCACTCAGCATGTGAGGTGGGTCTCCTAAAGGGGATCGGGACCCTTGAACAGCAGCTGGCTAGACAGCACAGCAAGTTAATATCTTGCCTGATGTCTACCTGGGTTTTATCCCCAGCACTCTGTATGATACCTGGAGACACACCAGGAATGATCTAGAGCCAGAAATAAGCCATGAGCAATGCACAAAACAGCGGGCTTCAGTTTTCTATCAGGTGGGATTATCAGTCAGTGCTCAGGGGTAACGCTGTGGGTAGAACCCAGTTCCACCATCCCCGGCAATCAAGGAGGAGGTCCTTTGTACTATAGTCCTCTGTGCTTTTTTTTTTTTTGCTTTTTTGGGTCACACCCGGCAATGCTCAAGAGTTACTCCTGGCCCTGCACTCAGGAATTATTCCTGGCGGTGCTCGGGGGACCATATGGGATGCCAGGGATCGAACCAGGCCGGCATGGGCCAGCCGCGTGCAAGGCAAATGCCCTATCCACTGGACTATCGCTCTGGCCCGGCTGTGCTCTTTCTGACCCGTAAAGTCTTTTTATTTTTCGGCTAAACTCAATCCCTAGCACGGTACCCCAGCAACCTCAGAAATGCACTGAGGAGCACTTGTGCAATTCAGTTATCTGATTCACCTCAAAGAACTCATACAACTAGAAAGAAATCTGGCTTAAAACTGAGCAAAGGGGCCAGAGCGATAGCCCAGCGGGTAGGGCGTTTGCCTTGCACACGGCCAGCCCATGTCGGCTCGGATTCGATCCCCGGCATCCCATATGGTCCCCCGAGCACCGCCAGGAGTAATTCCTGAGTGCAGAGCCAGGAGTAACCCCTGAGCATTGCCGGGTGTGATCCCCCCGCCAAAAAAAAAAAGAAAAAAAAACTGAGCAGGTAACACGGAATACACAATTTCATTCCGAAGAAGGCATCAAGTGGCCGAGGAAGACGGAAAAGGCGCAGGGCTGACGGTCGGGAGAGCCGCTCTACCACCTCCAACGCGGCCATTAACGACCTACCCAGACTCGCTTCTGGGGCCACACCTGGCGGGGCCAGGGACAGAAGCCAGGCAGGCCCAGCCCATCTTCTCTCCCGGCCACAGGGAAACGCTCGTTACCGAAGACACGTCGGGGTGAAGGCGTTCTCCACACACAAGGCGGAGCCGGTTCCCGAAGCGCCAAATATAAACCAAGGGCGCAAAACCCAGAAGCTTCCGCCTCCCGCGCCCCGCAGCCCCTCCAGAGCGAGCAGCCGATCCAGGACCTCCGGGAAGGCGCCGGGCACGGCTCCAGCGTGAAGAGGCGAAGCGCGGCGACTTCTGGAACCGTCGGCCTACCGAGGAAGGGAAGTCTGAGGCGACGCGTAGTCCCGGCGTTGCGGCCGCCTTCCCCCGCACCCCGGCCTCAGACCTGTCGCCGCGGGCCACCTCGGGCCTACTCGGGAGTCTGCCGCTCCACAGCCACCATCCACCGGGGAACGCGCGCCGGGAACAACTTCTGTTGGCTGGGCCGCGCCGGGCCGTCCCGCCGCCTTTTGAGAAAGTCCCGCCCACAGTCTCCCCACCGATTGGTTGCACACGGGTCGGCCGGCAGCGATTGATCTAACGAGACGCCGCTCGGCGCACACTTCCGGCGTCAGGCGTTCTCGCACGCCATTGGTTAGACTCCCCGTCGCCCCGCCCGTGCGCAGCGTCACTACCCGGCGTGCCTCGCGCGTCTCGCCTCCGCCCGCCTGTTTTGGCCGATCCAAGATGGCGGTGCAGGAGTCGGCGGCCCAGCTGTCTATGACCCTGAAAGTGCAGGAATACCCGACGCTCAAGGTGGGCGTCGGCGGTCGGGCGGGAGGCTGGGGGCGGTGCAGGCTGCGCGGGGTCCCGGTGGCTGGGCTGTGAGGATGCGGCCCCCGGGCCTGAGGGGCAGCGGGCCGGGACCCCCGGGGTCTGGAGCCCGCGGCCGAACCCCTGGCTCTGCGGGGCGGGCCGCGGCTTCCTCGGATGCGAGGTTGGGCCGCAGCTCCTCGGTCGGGATGTGTTGGAACCCTTGCGTAGGCCGGGGGTGTGATGCACGGGGTCGCCGCTCCCGGCTCGCGGGGATGCGGGCGCGCCCCGGGACGCGGTGTTGGCCGGGCTGCACCCCCGGGCCGGGCGCCCTCGCCTGGAGGGTCTGCGGGTGGACGCGGGCTGGGGGCGGTGCGGCGACCCCGCCGCGCCGGTGGGGTGGGCGGCGGCCCAGCCCGACCCGTTCCCTGCCGCGGCCCCCTTTTCCCCCCAGCCTGACACCGGCAGTAGGAAAGCCGGGATAGAGGCCAGCGAGAGGCCGCCTCGGGTGTGTCGGCCTCGGCCACTAATTAGGGGCCGCCTGGGAGGCACTTGGCCGACTCCCGAGTGGGAGCTCCTCTCGCGGGGCGTCACCGAACCTGAAATACAGCTGGCGCCACGCCTGTGACCTTGGATGGTCCTTAGCCAGTCTCAGCGCTTCCTGGGGGCCCTTAGGTGGGCCGCACCTGCTTAACGGAGGGAGCTCTGGAGTGGACCTCCCCTGGTTAGGAGAGGGGGCCTAGGTGGACCTCCCCTGGTTAGGAGAGGGGGGGGCCGAGGTGGACCTCCCTGGTTGGGAGAGGGGGCCGAGGTGGACCTCCCTGGTTGGGAGAGGGGGCGGGTGGACCTCCCCTGGTTGGGATGAGGGGCCGAGGTGGACCTCCCTGGTTGGGAGAGAGGGGCCGAGGTGGACCTCCTATGGTTGGGAGAGGGGCGAGGTGTACCTCCCCTGGCTGGGAGGGTGGGTCAAGGTGGACCTCCCTGGTTGGGAGAGAGGGGGCCGAGGTGGACTTCCCGGGTTGGGAGAGGGGACAGAGGTGGACCTCCTTTGGTTGGGAGAGGGGCGAGGTGGACCTCCTTTGGCTTGGAGAGGGGGACAGAGGTGGACCTCCTTTGGTTGGGAGAGGGGAACAGAGGTGAACCTCCTCTGGTTAGGAGAGGGACTGAGGTGGATCTCCTCTGCTGGGAGGGTGGGTGAGGTGGACCTCCTCTGGTTGGGGAGGGGGCAAAGGTGAACCTCCCCTGGTTAGGAGAGGGGGCGAGGTGGACCTCCTCTGGTTGGGAGAGGAGGGCCAAGGTGGGCTGCCCCTGGTTAGAAGGAGGTGATTTCCGGAAGTCCAGTCAGGTGGGCCTCCCCTGGTTAGGAGAGGGGCTGCAGTGACTGAGATGCCCTACCGGGGAGGACAGGGTTTCCCTGGCCCATCTCTCCCCTGTATCTGACCCAGGCCTGTATCTAATGGCTTGGGGGCCCTCTGGGCCAACTTGTTTGTCCACCCAGGGTGATGGCACTTTGCCACCGTTTTTTCTATGGCACACTTGCTGGGAGCTTGTTTCCTTCTGCCTGCGAGAGCATGGTGGCCTCGTGAGCTGCCGTGGGTGCCTCCCTCTGCCAGTGGTCAGACCCTGGTGCCCTTGGTGTCAGCAACTGTGGGAGAGGGGAGGATAGGGGTGCATTGCGGTGTGGGATCCCCACAGTGGAACTGAGGTCCGAGCTAGCACCCTTCTCCCTGCTGCTCCTCACCAGCCTTCAGGGCTTGGTGTTTTTTTGGTGGTGGTGGTTTTTCGCTTTTTGGGTGACACCCAGTGATGCTCAGGGGCTACTCCTGTCTCTGCACTTAGAATTGCTCCTGGCGGCGCTTAGGGGACCATAAGGGATCCCGGGGATTCAACCCGAGTCTGCCGTGTACAAGGAATGCCCTCCCCGCTGTGCTATTGCTCCAGCCCTCAGGTCTGTGCTTTGAAGGACTGTGGGTCTAGAAGGTTCCAGATGAGAAGGTCTTTCTTGGGCCTGCCTGGGGAGCATGGAGATGGGGTCCCTGAAGCCCCCTTTGGTCCTGGTGGTGCTCTCTCTGCTTGGGGAGCTGAGTGCTCTTGGGCGCGCAGGAAGCGGAGTCCTGGCTTGTAGGGGCTTTGCTTCCCTGTTTTCTGTCCATATGTCAGAGCCAGACCATAGTTTCTCTATTCTGTTGTCATTTTTTATTTTCTTTAGTTTTTGGATCAAATCAGCAACTATGTTGGCTTGATATGCAGAGGTTTTGCCTGACCGCAGGGGGACCATCCAGGATTGGTACTGGGGGTCGAACCCAGGCCTCTTGCACACACACCTGTTTGTCATACTATCTCCAGCACAGACAGAACTTTCTGTGTGTATGTGGGAAACCACCCATCCGGAGCTGAGGCCAGGGGCCCACTCCATTGTCAGGGTCAGAGAATGCCGTGCTGCTCCCGTGGCTGAGCCCTGTCGTGCTCGGGAATACTTGGTACCTTCAGCACCCTCTCTGGCCCCAGTGAGCCTGTTTGCCCAGAAGTTTCTCATGGAGGAAATTGGATGAGGAGGGGCTCTTAGAGCAGCAGCTATGTGGAAATCTCCAGGATGTGCTGAGCGGGCTGGAGGGCCCGTGGCTGTAGGAGCAGTAGTGTGCTGTAGCTATCCACCCAGGACGACACCCCCTGCCCTTCGATTGTGCCCCACCCTCTGCAGAGTGAGCTGTACGCCCTGCTCAAGACTAGGGTGCCAGTGCCTGCTCTCACGGCTGGGCTGTTCTTGTGAGTGGGTGGCTCTGTCGGGTGGTCAGGAGCACCCTGACTTCTGCCTACCCCCAAATGGTAAATAGGTATGCCACATCTTTTTTTTTTTTTTTGCTTTTTGGGTCACACCCGGCGATGCTCAGGGGTTACTCCTGGCTCTGCGCTCAGGAATTACTCCTGGCGGTGCTCGGGGACCATATGGGATGCCGGGATCGAACCCGGGCGGCATAAGCCGGCGCATGCAAGGCAGGCGCCCTACCCTCTGGGCTATTGCTCCGGCCCCAGGTATGCCACATCTAATCTGAGCCATTTGCGTCACAGCTTCAGGCTCTCTATCGTAGAGTGTATGCTTTCTAACGTTTCCAGATACCAAACACCCCAACTTTTTTTACCCGTCTTCTTATCACCCAGAGCACCTAAGGGCCTCAAGAAGAAAGGCCTGGCAGTAGTTCCGGACCCTGGCTCCTTAGCTGGGTCCAGGTCCGCTGCTGTTGTCCTCACTAGACCTTCTCTCAGCCCCCGGGAATCCAGCTCTGCACAGGGTTGCTGGCACATGCTCTGCGTGGACTGTGTGTAGCAGTATTTCAGGCCTGCGTTCATCTGAGGTGTCTGGTCTCCCCGCATGGGCTGCCCAGAGCTCCCTTCTAGTGCAGCCTCCTTCAACTGTGCTGCATGGCTCTGAAGACAGGCCCTCCCCTCCCTGCTCTGAGTTCCCACCCTCCACTCTCCCCTGCTCTGGGTTCCCGCCCCTCCCCCTCCCCTCCCCTGCTCTGAGTTCCCACCCCTCCACTCTCCCCCTGCTCTGAGTTCCCGCCCCTCCCCTCTCTCCCTGCTCTGGGTTCCCGCCCCTCCCCTCCTCCCCTTCTCTGAGTTCCCACCCCCTCCACTCTCCCCCCTGCTCTGAGTTCCTGCCCCTCCCCTTTCCCCCTGTTCTCAGTTCCCACCCCTCTCTCCTCCCCCTCCTTTGAAGTTCCACCCCTCTTCTCTGTACACTGTTCTGAGGTCCCTGCCCCCTTCTACCAGGTGGTCCTAGCCCCCTCCTGCCACCCTCTCTTCCTCCTTTCTCCCTCTGTCCCGTCCCTCCCTCCTGAGCCCCAGGGTGATTCTGGGCCTTCAGCAAAGGCCTTGCTTTTTGAAGAGCCATGCCTGCACATTTGCTCCTGTCTTTCATGCCGGGTGCTTTTTGTCTGGTGGAGCTTCCCATGGCCATGGGTTTGTTTCAAGGACCTGAAACAAACCCATGTGTGTTCAGTATCAAGGACCTTCTGTAATCTGGTTCTCTGACCAGGGGGAGGTTCACACACCTTTGCCAGCTGGGCTCTGTCCTCTGCACCCACCGCCAGGGTTCCAGGGCTGAGAGTGGAGTGCCGCTGTGCTGCTGGGTGGCTCGAGGCGCACTGGGCCTGCGCAGCCAGCAGAGTTAGGATGCCCTCAGCAGCTTTTGGGCCTCCTTTGCCCCAGCCCCCTTGGACTATGTTAGGATGTCCCGACGAGCCCCATGCTGCCCTGCTGTGCAGGCCATAGTGGGTGCACTGCTTGTCATCCTTCCATGTGTAGCTCTTGTGCCGGCTGGCTGGAGTGGTTGTAGGGCCCCAGGAGTGTGTGGGTGGGTGCAGTTGGCGTGGGGAGCCAGCAGCCCCATGGGACGTTCTCTGCGGAGGCCCTGTGAGCTTCAGCCTGCTGGTCGTCTCCGGCAGCCCTTGCTCCTTGTGCCTGTGCAGCCGCCCCTCACCCCTGCAGGCTCCTCTCTGGGTTCCTTCCCTCCTTCCCTTTTCTCCTGCTGTTGCCAGGCCTGACTCAGTGCCTCCCCTGCACTGGGCTTTGTCTTCCTCCCCTCAGCACCCAGGCCTCACCCTGTGAGCCTCTTCTCGTCCTCATGACTGTCTTGCTGTCCCTCCTCACTCTTCCTGTTCGTGGGCGGTGGGAGATACCAGTGGCTGGAGTTTGGTGTGGGGTAGAGCTGGGCCTTGTGGTTACTGTTTGACTCTCCTGCTCCCTCCAGTCCTGCAGTGAGCCTGTGGGAGCCGAGGCTCCCCAGCACAGAGCTGTTGGATGGAGGTGTGTCCATGTCTCTGCCAATCCTGTGTCTCAGGGCCAGGCCTGCCAGAACTGTGAGGGGCGCCCAGGTCCTGCCTTCCTGTGGCCGCGCCCCTTATTGTGATTTCTGACCTCAGGAATGCAAGGCTCCCTCTGCCCTGGCCTCACACTCACGCTCATGACCTGCAAGCCAGGGGCCTCCCAGACACCAGAAACCTTAACCCAGGGACCGGCTCCGTCTCCACCGTGTAAGTCTGTTTCCACTCGAACCTGTGTCCTCTGCCTGTCAGGCAGGGCAGCCCTATTCATTCTGCCACACGTCCTCCCTCCCAGTGTCCAAGCACGGCTTCCCCGGTCCAAACTTAACCATTGGTTGTAAGCTCTTTGGAGGGGAGCACCGTGAAGAAACCCCCTCTTCATTTAGGAAGTAGACCCTAAAATATTGATCCAAAGTAGTAAAAAATTGAAGCACAAGTCAGTAGATTGGATAAGACACAATATTTCTGTACTGAGAAACACAGGCTCCCTGACTTCCGATGGGTATGCCCCCAAATCAAGAAAACTATTTTATTTGTTTGTTTATTTATTTATTTGGCGTTTTTGGGTCACACGCTGCAATGCTCAGGGGTTTCTCCTGGCTCTGCACTCAGGAATTACTCCTGGCAGTGCTCGGGGACCATATGGGATGCCGGGATCGAATCCGGGCCGACATGGGCTGGCCGCGTGCAAGGCAAGCGCCCTACCCGCTGGGCTATCGCTCTGGCCCCAATAAAACTTTTTAAAAAGGCAGTGCCAAAAACAAAAACTGAAAAACCAGAAACCTAGACACACTAGCTGGGCCTGGTCAAAGCTGACCTGAAAGACGGGGCAGGCGGCTTCAGTGATGGCTGTCACCCGGCTTGGCCTGGGTACTAGCAGCAGAAGGGAGGTGTTGGGGCTTTTCCCACAGTGAGGGTCCGGGGAGTTGGTGGAGACTCGTCTTGGGCTCAGTGCAGCAGCGTCTGTGCCTGGAAACACTAGTGACTGCAAGTGTCCTCACCGGGCTGGACAGCCAGGTGCATGGCGGTGCTGGGCTGTCCACTGACAGCCAGGGGAGGGGTGGCACTAGACTCTGGTCCACAGACGGCAGGGAAGGAATGGTGCTGGGCTCTGGTCCAGGGAGAGCCAGGGGAGAAATGGTGCTGGACTTTGATCCACAGACTGCAGGGGGAGAGGGATGGTGCTGGGCTCTGGTCCACAGATGGTAGGGGAGGGATGGTGCTGGGCTCTGGTCCACAGACAGCAGGGGAGGGATGGTGCTGGACTCTGGTCCACAGACAGCAGGGGAGGGATGGTGCTGGGCTCTGGTCCACAGATGGTAGGGGAGGGATGGTGCTGGGCTCTGGTCCACAGACGGCAGGGGAGAAATGGTGCTGGACTCTGGTCCACAGACAGCAGGGGAGGGATGGTGCTGGACTCTGGTCCACAGACGGCAGGGGAGAAATGGTGCTGGACTCTGGTCCACAGACAGCAGGGGGAGAAATGGTGCTGGACTCTGGTCCACAGACAGCAGGGAGGGATGGTGCTGGACTCTGGTCCACAGACGGCAGGGGAGAAATGGTGCTGGACTCTGGTCCACAGACAGCAGGGGAGAAATGGTGCTGGACTCTGGTCCACAGACAGCAGGGGAGGGATGGTGCTGGACTCTGGTCCACAGACGGCAGGGGAGGGATGGTGCTGGACTCTGGTCCACAGACAGCAGGGGAGAAATGGTGCTGGACTCCTGGTCCACAGACGGCAGGGGAGAAATGGTGCTGGACTCCTGGTCCACAGACGGCAGGGGAGAAATGGTGCTGGACTCTGGTCCACAGACTGCAGGGGAGGGATGGTGCTGGACTCTGGTCCACAGACCGCAGGGGAGGGATGGTGCTGGACTCTGGTCCACAGACCGCAGGGGAGGGATGGTGCTGGACTCTGGTCCACAGACCGCAGGGGAGGGATGGTGCTGGACTCTGGTCCACAGACCGCAGGGAGGGATGGTGCTGGACTCTGGTCCACAGACCGCAGGGGAGGGATGGTGCTGGACTCTGGTCCACAGACCGCAGGGGAGGGATGGTGCTGGACTCTGGTCCACAGACCGCAGGGGAGGGATGGTGCTGGACTCTGGTCCACAGACAGCAGGGAGGGATGGTGCTGCACTCTGGTCCACAGACGGTAGGGGAGAAATGGTGCTGCACTCTGGTCCACGGACGGAGGAGAGATGGTGCTGGGCTCTGGTCCACGGACGGGGAGAGATGGTCTGGGCTCTGGCTAACACGTAACAGGTGTGAGATGGTGCTAGCTGGCGAGGTGGAAAGGGTGGGTTTCTGCTGGCAGTTGTACCTAAAATGTGGGAAAAGGACAAACAAATTGTCCCCACCCAGTGTGCTTGTGTTTCTGCCCACTTGTATTTTGTTGCCCAGCTTGAGGGATGCCAGGAGGTGCATCTACGCATGCTGCGGACTCAGGTTCTGCCCCCTGCTTGCTGGGCTTCCACGGTCTTCTCGGAGGTGGGTCACTGGCAGGGCACGGTGTCCACAGAACTGAGCGTAGTGGAGGGGCGGGTGTGCAGGCCCTTGGGGACAGCAGAGGCGGCAGCAGCCTCTCCCCACCGTGAGCTTTGTCAGCCGCCTGACACCTGGTATGTCTAGCTCCTCACCCATCCCTTCCCCACGGACACTAGGAACACATCATTTTTTGGGGGGGGTAGTGTCAGTGCAGGAATGGGGCGGCTGAGATTCGCAGACTGCTGCCTCCAGGTGTGCTTCCATTTTGAGTGTGGGGGGGTACACATCAAGACCACATTTTTCCCCCTTGGTTTGTTTTTGGGCCATACCCAGCAATGCTCAGAAGTTACTCCTGCTCCTGTGGTCAAGGTTCACTCCTGGCAGTGCACCAGGAACAGCTTGGAATGCTGGGGACTGAACCCTGGGCAGCCATGTGCAAGGCAAATGCTTTTTCCACTGTGCTCTCTGCCCGGAAGCCACTTCCGAGGTTTCTAATTGTGAAAGATAAAGCCTTGTGCAATTGCAGAACTCCTTCCTTCCTGTGCTGTAATAAATGGGCAAAGTAATTATGCCGACAAACTGAAATGCTTTGTTTTGTGAGCAAATACTGTCAGAAAACCCACAGCAGGGCTAGAGCAATAGCATAGCAGGTAGGACATTCACCGTGTGTGTGGCTAACCCAGGTTCAATCCTGGTATCCCATAAGGTGGTTCAAGCACCACCAGGAGTGATTCCTGAGTGCAGAGCTAGGAGTAACCCTGAGCATTGCCAGGTGTGGCTTAACTGCCCCCCCAAAAAATAAATAAGTCAACAGCAAACATGTACAGAAGCAGATGACGTGGTATGAGAGGTTTGTTGAGCAGAAAGAAAGTGCAGACATTTGACACAAGTCTCAAGTCATGGGGTTGCCAGTTTCTGCTCCAGTTCTGAAAATGGATTACTTTGTGAGTCTAAGAGGAAGGTATATTTTGAGGTCTCTCTCCGTCTTCTGTTGCCTGCAGGTTTTTTTGCGTCTCATCTTCAAATTCACTGATTCTGTCCTCAGCTGCTGTTACTTTCTGGTTGAGGATATCCATTGGGCGGGTGACATTTCTGCTTGTCGCTTTCTTTCGGTTCATATTCTCCTGTTTTTTTTTTTTTTTTTTTTTTTTGCTTTTTGGGTCACACCCGGCAATGCTCAGGGGTTTCTCCTGGCTCTGCACTCAGGAATTACTCCTGGCGGTGCTCGAGGGATCATATGGGATGCCGGGATCGATTGAACCTGGACCGCCAGCCGCGTGCAAGGCAAACGCCCTACCCGCTGGGCTATCGCCCGGCCCCCTCTCCTGTGTTTTATTAGGTGTCTGATCCACTGTTTCTTTGCGCTCGTTAAATGTCCTGAATTCTTTATCAAAGAGATTATGTAGGTGAATATTACTTGTTCGGATTTCAGGGCTCCTGTCTTTGTCCATTTCTTATGGTGGGGATCTGCTCTGTCTCCCCATGGTGCCTTTGGTAGTCGAAGTGATTCTTTCCAGTACACTGTCAACGTCGTGTCCCCCTCTGCCAGGGAGGACTCTGGACTCTGGGGAAGTTGGTGGCTATTTCTTTGCTTGTCAAAGATACCCCTTCCAGTTGGTCTCCCTTTGGAGTTGTGTGGAGCCTCTTGCAGATTCACGGAATGCGTTCTTTGGCTTCCACTGACTGCTGCCTGATATAGTTAGGGTTGAATTGCTCCTTGTGTTCTCCGCTTCTTTGTGGGTTTGAAGAGAATGTTGAAATAGGGGCTAATAGACTATTGGCCTAATGTGGTTGGGGTGGCCAGGCTGCCCTAGTGAAAGTTCAGTATAAGAGGTCAAAGAAGTGGATCTTACAGAATATGAGACTAACTGAGGCTGTGTTAGTGGCTGCTAACTTGAAAAAAACGCCCACTGCTTGTCTGCTCTGTGGGAGGAGCCAAGCATTAATAGTGTTCAGGGTGGTCGCAGAGTGAGTGTCCAATTCTACAGCCCTGCCAAACAGTTGACTTGAAGAAAAGTATTATTGGTGTTTGGTCGCCCCCAGCAATGCACAAGGGTTTCTCTTGGCTCTGCACTCAGGAATTACTCCTGGCAGTGTTCAGGGGACCATATGGGGATACCAGGGATCGAATCCGGGTCAGCTGCATGCAAGGCAAATGCTCTACCCGCTATACTATTGTTCTGGCCCCAGGAACAAAAAATACTTTTCCACAGAGCATAAATGCAGGAAGGTCTTTTACTCCGTGCCTACACTAGCAAAGTTTCTTCTTGTAGGGTCAGGTTGTTCCTCTAAGTCCACTGGAGGAAATACAATTTACTTCAGCTCTGTGGAGAAATCCTGTCTTGGAAGCTGGAATGCAACAAATTATTGGAGGAGAATGGATAGCTTTGAGTAATACAGAGTTTAAGGCTTGGTATAAACAGGTAAAATTGAAGCTTTTAAAGGAAGTTAAAAAAATTTTAATGGGGGCTGGAGTGGCACAGCAGGGAGGGCATTTGCCTTGCACATGGCTGACCTGGGTTCGATTCCAGCATCCCATATGGTCCCCGAGCACCTGAAGGAATAATTCCTGAGTGCAGAGCCAGGAGTAGCCCCCTGAGCATTGCCCGTGTGACCCAAAAAAAGCTGTGGATTCTGAGCAGGATGTATTGTTGATTACTGCTTTTGGGTTAGAAGTGATGCCCACTGAGGCTGGAGCCATAATCAAGCAGGCAAGGCGCTTGCATGCAAGCAGCCAACCTAGATTTGCTCTCCAGAACTCCATATGGTCCCCTAAAAGTGATCCCTGAGCGTCGAGCAAGAAGGAAGCCCTAAACACCATCAGTTCTTGTGATCCAAGAAACAAAACAAATGTGAGTAGGCATGTTTCCTTAAACGACCCTTAAGGACAAGTTTAGGACAACTTAGGACAAGATAGGACAACTCCCTGTCTAGCAGTGCTCAAGGCTTCCTCCTGGCTCTCTGCTCAGGGGTCCCTGCTGGTGGGACTTGGGATCCTGTGAAGTTCTAGGATTGAACCCTGAATGTGCAGGGTGCGTGCTCTGGCCACTGTGCTCTCTCTTTGGGCCTTTCCACTCAGATGTGAAAGTGTGTCTGTCCTGCTCTGCATGGAATGTGCTTGGCTTCAGTCTGTGGCAACCCTGGAGCTTGCGCTCCAGATGGTGAGTGCACTTTTCCCAAAGTGTGTGCACTGCAAGCAAAACAGACCTGCATGCTGGAGACCCTGGCTTCTGTCTCCGCTACCACGGCCCCCCTGAAGCACCGCCTGTTGGTGCCCTGGTGTTCCCTCAGCACATCCAAATGCCTGGCCAAGTCCTGCCAGGAATGGCTCTGGGACTGCGAAGCACAGGCTTTGAGCCTTCCTCAAAGCACAGAAGTGAAGTGAGAGTCCATTGTCTTGAACTGGACAGCCTAAAGTGATTGGTTACCTGCCCGAGAGTGTCTGTGTTGGGGCTGGGAGGGTGGCAGAATGTTGCGACGGTGGTGATGGGTGCACGAGCCTGTGCCCGCACTGAAACCCACTAAATGTACACTGAACTTACTTTTTCTGTGCCTGGCTGTGCTCACGGCTTGCTCTTGACTCTGCACTTAGGAGTTCACTCCTGGCAGGATCTGGGAATCAAAACCGGGTTAGCCACATGCAAGCAAGGTAAGCACCTCAACCACTGTACTGTTGTTCCAGCCCCTGGACTTAATTTTAAATTGCTAATTCCGGGGCAGGCGATAGCACAGCGGGTAGGGCGTTTTCCTTGCAAGTGGCTGACCTGGGTTCGATTCCCGGCATCCCATATGGTCCCCCAAGCGCCGCCGGAAGTAAATCCTGAGTGTAGAGCCAGGGAGTAACTCCCTGAGCATTGCCGGGTGTGACCCAAAAAGCAAAAATTGGGTAGGTAGGTAGGTGGGTGGGTGGGTGGGTGGTAGGTTGATTGATAAATAGATGATTCTTTGCTGGTGCTGACAGTCAAATGCAGTGCTTTTCCTTGTGCAAGGCAAGGGCTGTACTGTTGACCCCATTCTTAACTCCTCAATGTACACTTTGAAAGGATGAGTTACGTGGTAGCTAAATTAGACCTGAGAACCTGATGAAATGGTGAATGAAGGCCCACCACTGGCCTTCTCGTCCCATTGAACTTGGTGGAGGATTCACTACCTGATTCTGGAGCTGGTTGGACCTGTGGCTCTGTGACATGTGCATTTAGAGTGGCTGCAGTCAAGGCAGCTTCTTGTGTTCCCCGATCCTGCCAGTGCTTTTCTTCAGGTGCCTGGGGCGAAGAGCCAACATACACTGGGCAGGGCATTTGCCTTGCACGTGTCTGACCCAGGTTCCATCCCCTGGCATCCCGTATGGTCCCGTGTGCCCTTCCAGGATAAGTGTTACAGCTCTTTTAGAATTTGTCTAGCAGGTTTTCTGGTTCCTACTGGAAAGCCCCCATCCCTCCCCCATAAAAGGAATAAGCCCTGAACATAGCCATTATGGGTGTAGGCCAAAAACAATGACCAGAATGGGTACCTGGCGCTGGAGTGCTTAGAGCCGTTACAGGTACAGTGCGAAGGTGTGGGGCCGGAGAGACAGTACAGTGGGGGAGGGTGCTTGCCTGTATGTGCTCCTGGCACCCTGTATGGTCCCCCCCCACAGCCTTGCCAGGAAGGAGTCCTAAGCACCACTGAGTCCAAAAACGAAATGTAGAAGTGACTTCTCAGGCCAGAGGTGTGCTGATGTGACACATTTCGTCTCCGTTTCATCTTTGTTTTCTTTTTTTCCTTTATTTTTTTGGGTCACACTTGGCGATGCTCAGGGGTTACTCCTAGCTCTTTGCTAAGGAATTAACTCCTGGTGGTTCTCAGGGATATGGGATGCTGGATACAGGTCAGAAGTGTTCAAGGCAAACATCCTACCCGCTGCACTATCGCTCCGGCCCTCATCTTCATTACTGGAAAGAGATTAGGTCCCTGGCATCACTAGCTGTCGGGGGATGCTGCTGGGGTCCCCGACAGTGTCAGGACAGAAGTTCTCTTCTACCTCTGAGGACGCCGGGGAACAGACTCACGAGTCCGGTGCAGTTCCAAAAGGCTTTTAATAGTACCAAAGCTCTTACAGCACTCCAATATAATGAACAAACTCTAGCTCTGGTCTGAATTTAGACCATACAAAAGAGCCTAAGTCTCCCACCAAAGAGAGAGGATCTCACCCGAGATGAGTCCTACCCAGAAAAAGGGAGCAAAAGACCAAAGAGCAAAAAGCCAAAAGCCGAAAGCTGAGGGAGCCAAAAGCTGAAAGCGAAAAGGCCAAGGGGCCTCAAGTCAGTCCCCTTATATACACCAAAGTAATCTGATTTGTGACAGGGAGGGCCATGTCAACAAAGAACCCTAAACAGAGTGTAGAAGAGCAGTGCCCACCCTATTGCAGATATAAACAAAGGTTACTGCCAAGGACTAATCCCGAGATTATCTCTTATGTAAAACACTGGAGAGAGAGAGAGCTGATATAAAGTAATACATCTTAACTTCATGAGCTTCATGTAATCTAGATGGTACCCACAAGGTCCTTCTTATTATCATCTGCACCAGGGTGATTCTGAGTATCTTGTTCCTGTGTACTGAAAGGGTCACATTCGCCTGCTTAGAGCAAACTAGTATGATCCTTCCTATAGTCTTCCTATAGTCTCAGCGTAGCCAGGGTGGTAGTCTCCTGGTGAATTCTAACTGTCCCACTCTGGGTGCAGTGGGTATAAAGAGGAGCTGTGCCCAATCTAGAAAACATAGAAGTCTTAGTAGATGTATAAGTCAGAAGTTATTCAATCAAGGTGGCTTCTGTAACTGTCATACCCTGTAGCAGTGTTTACATAGAAGAGAGGTCTCATTAGAATGAACATTGGCTTAAAATAGATTAAGCTGGGAGTGGGCAAAACAACAAAGCTCCCAGATTAGCTAAACCTGTCCTCCAACATCTAGCATCTTTTTTTTTTTTTTTGGGTCACACCCAGCTGTGCTCAGGGATTGCTCCTGGTTCTGCACTCAGGACTTAACTCCTGGTGGTGCCCGGGGACCATATGGGACGCTGGGGATCTAACCTGGGTTGGCCGCATGCAAGGCAAATGCCCTCTCTACTATGCTATTACTCCAGCCCCATCAGGCGGGGAAGGGGTGGTTGGTTCTTGAAGCACTGTCTCCCCACCCCCATTCTCTCAACTTTGTCTTTGCTGTTCCTTTGTGGGGAACTAGTAAAGTCTTGGTTCCCTTTAGAGGTAGGGTGTGTGTGTGTGTGTGTGTGTGTGTGTGTGTGTGTGTGTGTGTGTGTGTGTGTGTAGAGGTAGGGTGTGTGTGTGTATGTAGAGGTAGGGTGTGTGTGTGTGATGTGTGTTTTAGTGTCGATCACTCCCCATCGCTTCTTTTTTTCTTTTTTGGGTCACACCCGGCAATGCTCAGGGGTTACTCCTGACTCTGCTCTCAGGAATTACTTTGGCAGTGCTCAGGGGACCATACGGGGTGCTGGGATTGAGCCCCAGGCTGGCTGCGTGCAAAGCAAATGCCCTCCCCGCTGTGCTATCGCTCCGACCTTCCCTCATCCCTGTGGGGCCGACTATGGGGGACCGGTGGGTTCTGCTTCCTTCTCATGCTTCCCTCTCCTGCCTGTCCCTGAGGCTTGCTTTCAGTGTTGGCTCAGCACTGTGGCAGATGGGTGGCCCTTCTCCTCCCTCTATTCTCTGTCCTTGTATTGTGCCCGCGCTCCTCACCCGTTCCCTCTGCCGTTGTGTTGCTGCCCTGAGCCTTGGCCTTTCTGAGAACCCCCGTCCCCAGTGCCGGCTGCTGGCCCAGCCTTGGGCTTTGATGAAGTTCCGTCTCTTGCTTGGCACATCACATCCCCTTTGAGAAGGAGCTGCTGGGGGCTGGTGCACTCATGGGGTGCATAGCGGGGGCGTGGGAATGCCGAGTTGCTGCTTTCAGTGGCCAGAAGGAAGGAAGGAAGGAAATTGCTGCATGGCTCAGTGGAGCCTGCAGGAGGGAGGTGGCTGCTACTCTGACCTCAGAGTGATTGCAAGACAGCAAGTACCCTGGCACAGAGGCTGGGCTGCCTGCTGCAGGAGTAGCGACCCGGGCGAGCCTAGGCACAGGGGCTGCTGTGTGGACTGGTACGCCAGCACTGGGTTAAACAGGCCCCCACGCCCACCCTGGTGGCAGACGCCTCTGTACCTGGCGCTGTCCGTTCATGGTCTGCTGCAGCAGTGTCACTGGCTCCTGGCCCAGTTAGAGGGGCTCCAGAGCCTTGCTTCCCTGGGTGTCAGGGGACACTTTTTTGGGGGAGTATGGCAGGGCCAATGGTACCCTCTCAGGATTGGCTGGAAACCCCGTGGCTGTGAGTGCAGATGGTGTGGGGGCCCTAGGCGCTGTGCTGGTGGAACCTTCCAGGCCTGCTATGCCACTGCTCACGGGGATGTTATACGGAGCCTCTCCCTGTGCTCATGGTCCCAAAGGGTGGCTCACTCAGGCTGGGCTGCGGAGGGTGTCTGAGGCTGCTCTGAGGGCATTTGGGTGCCTGCCTGCACCAGCCTGGAGCCCAGCAGACGTGCGTGCGAGGGTTGGAGATTATGGGGACACTGGTCTACCACCCGTGCTGAGCACGAGCAAGAAATACATTGGTGGGGCGGAGCCATAGCACAGCGGGTAGGGTGTTTGTCTTACACGCGGCAACCTGGGTTCAATCTCCGGCATCCCATATGGTCCCCTGAGCATAGCTGGGTGTGACCCCCCAAAAAAAAAAGAAAGTACACTGGGGAGAACAGTGGTGTGTGGAGCCGCCATCGCCAGCTGCTCCCTCATCTGCACTCTGGGGTTCAGTGCAGACTTGGTCTGGGGGCAGGGGTGGGACACTGCCTAATTCTCTAGGAGTTTGGCACAATTCCTGTAAGGGGGTGTTGGTGCCTGCCGTCGAGGCCAAGGGACCCTGCTGTTCTGCCATAGGTGCTGCTGGGGACCCCGCTGTTGGGACCTGGGCGGGCCTCCCCCCACTGCACTCATTTCCGGGTGTCCTCTCGCAGCTGCTAGTTTGCTGCTCAGACCCTGTGCCCTGACCCTGTGACATCCCTGACTGCAGGCGGGTAACTTGGGACGGCCTTTGTGTCTGCCCCCAGCTGCCCACTGAGTATTGGTTGCATTGGGCTCTGGGCAGAAGTGCCGGTTGCTGGCCCTTCCCCATATCACTAGACAGACCTTCAGACTGACCCTTGGAGCTGCTGCCCTAGATGACCTCTGGGGTGAATTGTCAGCGTGTCTGTCCTGTTCTCTTGGTGCTGGAGGAGTCCCGTGCAGCGGGCTGGGAGGGCGGGGGATGACCGAGCCTCCCTGTCTCCCAGGTGCCCTATGAAACGCTGAACAAGCGCTTCGCGCTGCGCAGAAGAACATCGACCGTGAGACAAGTCACGTGACCATGGTGGTAGCTGAACTGGAGAAGACCCTGGGCAGCTGCCCTGCTGTGGACTCGGTGGTCAGCCTGCTGGATGGTGTGGTGGAGAAGCTCAGTGTTCTCAAGCGGAAGGTCGGTGCTGCTGGACTGAGGCCGCTGGTAGGGCAGTGTGAGGACTCTGGGCTCGAGAGTTGGGGCCCCCTCTTGGCTCTAGAGTGCTCCGGGCTCCTTGGAGCTGGATAAGAATTTGGTATTTACCTTAGACACTTGTGTGCAACTTCCGGGAACAGTTGGCCGTAGTATTAGGGCTTGTTCCGTGGGGAGCAGCCCTGGAGGCATGGAGAGCTGCTTGACGGCTTCTTCAGCACTCAGGGAGACAGATGTCCAGAAACAAAGGGTGGGATTGTGTTGCCCTGGAGAGTGGCCACACTGCCCACGTGGGTGTCTGGGATTGGGTGGTCCTGTGGGACATGAGCAGGGGCCCGGGATGCCTGTGCCCCAGGGCTTTGTGGCCTAGGATCTGGACTCCGTGATGGGGACCTGCCGCCTTCCTTGCTGGAAAGGATCCTCCCATGTGCCCTGGAGCTCTGCTGTGGGTGCCCAGCCTGTGGCAAGCAGCGGAAGCTGGTGAGAGAGAGGATCCCACACCTTTGGTGCTTGACGCCATTTGAAGAGTGAAGCCTAGGCTTGAATGTGGCCGTAGAAAGTCTAAAGTGGGGGGGCCGGAGCGATAGCCCAGCGGGTAGGGCGTTTGCCTTGCACGCAGCCGGCCCATGCTGGCCCGGGTTCGGTCCCCGGCATCCCATATGGTCCCCCGAGCTCCGCCAGGAGTTATTCCTGAGTGCAGAGCCAGGAGAAACCCCTGAGCATTGCCGGGCGTGACCCTAAAAGCAAAAAAAAAAAAAAGAAAGAAAGTCTAAAGTGGGGGCTGGAGCGATAGCACAGCGGGAGGGTGTTTGCCTTGCACACAGTCGACCTGGGTTCGGTCCCCGGCATCCCATATGGTCCCCTGAGTGCTGCCAGGAGTAATTCCTGTGTGCAGAGCCAGGAGTAACCCCTGAGCATTGCCGGGTGTGGCCCAGAAAGCAACAACAGCAAAAAGTGAATCAGGATTTTAGCAACCAAGTGGAACCTGAGGGTGTAAGACGTGCTACAGCTGGTGCGCTGTGTCGAGCTTGGCTTCCTGTAGCCTCGTTGTCAGCTGGTTTGAGTGGGTGCACTGCTGAGAGGGATGGATGCGGGAGCACAGGACGAGGGCAGGCCACAGCTTCTGGCGCTTACTCCTTCAGGAGAAGCGGACAGCAAGGGCAAAGGAGGGGTCTGGGGCAGCGAGAATTCCTGAAGCAAGGAGCACTGCAGGGCACTGCGGGCAAGTGGCAAAGGGACTGTGAGGGCAGGGCAGAGGCCTGGCCCCGGGTCATGGTGGCTACCGCAGCCCTCGGGCTCTGAACACAGTGACAAAATGGGCCCCTTCCCGCTGGTTGGTGCCTGGCTGGGTCAGCTGGGGCTGGGACACCTGAATGGGCCAACAGTGGGGGTGATAGTGGGTGGCGATGTGGCTGCCTACCACGGGTCCCCAGCGTGAGCCACGGTGTCGCAGGCAGTGGAGTCCATCCAGGCTGAGGATGAGAGCGCCAGCTGTGCAAGCGCAGGATCGAGCACCTGAAGGAGCACAGCAGTGACCAGCCTGCAGCCGCCAGCATGTGGAAGCGGAAGCGCATGGACCGGATGATGGTGGAGCACCTACTGCGCTGCGGCTACTACAATACCGCCGTGAAGCTGGCGCGCCAGAGTGGCATCGAGGTGGGCTGCCATGGCCCCCCAGCCTGTGTCTGTCCCCCCACCACTACCACCATCTGCGGCCTGTGTCTCTCCCACCATCTGCGGCTTGTGTCTCTCCCAGCATCCATGTACTGTCTCTCCCACCATCCGTGTACTGTGTCTCCCTCCATCCGTGTACTGTGTCTCCCACCATCCATGTACTGTCTCCCCACCATCCATGTACTGTGTCTCCCACCATCTGTGTACTGTGTCTCCCACCATCCGTGTACTGTGTCTCCCACCATCCATGTACTGTCTCCCACCATCCATGTACTGTCTCCCCACCATCCATGTACTGTGCCTCCCACCATCCATTTACTGTCTCCCACCAGCCATGTACTGTGTCTCCTACCATCTGTGGCCCGTGTCTTCCCACCACCTGTGGCCTGTGTGTGCCCCATCTCCCTGGAGTGCAGGGACTGCGCAGGTCTCTGTTGTGGCTGGCTGTGGGGGCCAAGAGTAGAGGTAGGAGGTTACTCTCTGATGGGGGAAGCACCTTCCTGCTTTCTCCAGTCCTGTTGACCAGAAACATTGCTCTCCCATGTCTGGGGGCTTACAAGCTTCCCCACTGTCTGACCTTCAGGCCTTCCTGACCCAGGTCCTGGTCCCCCTCCCTCCTGGGACCAGCTTCCACTTAGGGTTCATTGGGCGTCAGTCCTGGGCCATTCCAGATCTGGTGTGAGGGTGACCATGTGCCACCTGAAGGCAATATTGGGGTACACAGCCATGACTACCTTGCACTCAGCACCTGGGGCCTGCCTGAGCATGTAGTAGCCCCGGGATGCCTTCCCTCCTCGGGACCTGCTCTGAGCAAATGGTAGCTTGGGCAAGAGGGGATGTCCCCATACCTCCTGGGACTCCCTGAGCCCACGCTAGCCCCAGAGGCATCCCCTTCTCTCCTGGAGGTCACATGCGTGCCCCACAGGTACCCGCCAGCAGCTGCAGGAGCACCTGGCGGCTGTCCCGCTTTGCCCTTGTGGGCACTGGTGGGATTCTGGCCTAGACCCGGGCCGAGGTGCTGCGCTGCTGAGTCAGGCCCCCAGTGATAGCGCATGCTGCTCATGCAGTCTTGCCCCTCGGTCCGCCAGCTGCCCGTTTTGTGGACTGGCCGTCCTGCGTGGCAGGCAGGCTGTGGCGCCCGCGAGAGGAGCATGTCCCCTGCATCCCTTCTAGCTAGAGAGAAGCCGACTGGAACCTCGGTGGCTCGCTCCCCTCCTGTGTGGGCTCATTCCTGCTGGCTGTTTTGCCTCTGCTGGGGCCCTGTCTTGCAGCCTCTTCTCAGGCCTGGGTGGCAGATCCCTGGCTTGTGAGAGGGCTGATGGGGCAGACACGCTCCCCATGGGTGCAGCTGCACCCAAGGTGCTCACCTAGTGGGGGGTCAGAGATGAGCACGTTGGTCCCCTCCCCACTCTGCCTGCCGCAGTGGAGATGCAGTGCACTTGGGGCCCAGGCCAGTGCACTGAGCACCCCACTTCCTTCCAAGGACTTAGTGAACATCGAGATGTTCCTGACGGCCAAAGAGGTGGAGGAGTCCCTAGAGCGCCGTGAGACAGCCACGTGCCTGGCCTGGTGCCATGACAACAAGTCCCGACTGCGCAAGATGAAGGTGGGTGGCACGTGGGCAGCAAACACAGCTGGGCTCCTGGGGGTGTTGTGGGTGGTGGCATTCAGCTTCAGTGGAACCCTGGATGGGCACCGCCTCCTGCATCCAGGTCTGAGCTGATGCAGGGGGCTGGGGGGTGGAGGGGGGCGTTGCAGCTCCCGAGGCCATGTGGGGCCTGAGCACTGGCCATGGAGTCACTGTTCCCGGTGGGCGCCCTACTAGCTGTGACCAAGACAACAGCCTCAGGGTGGACTTGTGCAGTCAGACTGTGGGAGTGTGGCCTCGTGGGGCTCGCAGAGCTTCCCTGTCCCTAGCCTGCCTTTCGCCGTCCTGCCCAGCGCCTATTCCTGGGCAGCTTGTCGGGTGCACATAGTCCCCAGCCAAGGGTGACACTCTCTGCCACTCAGGGCCGCCAAGCGCAGCAGGACGTGAAGACGGGACGCAGGGGTAGAGCGGCCAGTGGCTCCCTAAAGAGAGTGAGGATCTTGGTATGGAGCCCCTAAAAGGAAAACCTGAATTGGTATGTAACTGCCCCACTCTCCTGCTCTGACCACGCACGGCCTCCCCAGCCAGCCAGGCCGCCACGCCCAGGCCCAGGCCCGCAGGTGACTCTTAGGCAGAACCGCCACTGGACCTTGGTCTTGGGGTGGGGGGGCCTGTGGCTGCTTCGGGAGGGTCAGCGGGTGAGAGTGGGGAGCTGGTCCATGGGCTACAAAGTGAACACAAATACAAGGTGTGCTTGAACCTGGGCAAGATAGCCAGCCGGAACAAGGTGACCCCTGACTAGACAAGGATAGGGGCACGCGAAGCCTCAGGCATCACTTGGGTGCCGGGCAGAGGCTGTAGTTGCGGAGTGCAGGCTTTGCTTGTCAGAGCCCTGGATTTGCTTCCTGTTAGGAGTGAGCCCTGAGCACCGGCAGAATAAAAGGAGACGCTTGCTCTAGCTGCGTGGTGGCTTGGTTCTGACTAGTGGGGTCTTGGGTTGCAGGAGCCTGACAGCCCCCGTCATGTGACTGGTTCTCTGGGTCTTGTGCTTTACCCAGAAGGGACAGTGCTCATGTGTGACTGCATGTACGGCCCTGTCTCTGTGGTCTCTGAAGGCTTTGCACGGGTGTGTATGGGGGTGTTTGGCCTGCTTGGAGTGCTGCAGCCACCCAGGGCACAGTGCTCTTGTGATGTCACCATGCCTATAGGCAGAGTGCCCTCGCCTGAGTGCCCTGGGCACCTGTCAGCACCAGGGCTCGGGTTTGCAGGGGAACCAGGCTGGTGGGGCCAGGGAAGGTGTAGGTGCTCTGAGCTCCAACCCCGTGAGTGTCTTTGCCTCCCACCCACCTGATGGGCTCAGCGGTTGCTGTACCCCTGTCTGCAGTGGTCAGGGGCTGCAGGGAGAGTGCCCCGCTGGGAGCCACGGGTCCTGGTGACACTTGAGCCCTTGCAAGTGTGGAACAGTGGTCTACTCACCTTGTCAGGTGGGTCAGTTTCCTGAAGTCACAGGAAGGGCTTTTGTTTAATTAGAAAAGGTAGGTGTTAAAAAGCAGTTCAAGGGCTGGGGCCATAGTACAGCGGGAGGGCATTTGCCTTGCATACGGCTCACCTGGGTTCAATCGCCGGCATCCCATAAGGTCCCGAGCACCACCAGAGTAATTCCTGAGTGCAGAGTCAGGAGTAACCCCTGAGCGTTGCTGGGTGTGACACAAACAAACAAACAAACAAAAAAAAGCAGTTTGAGATTCTTCCTGTTAAAATGTGATTTTGCACATCTCTCACGCCAGTCTACAAGGGAAGTTGTAACAGTGCTCTCCTCAGTTCAGGGAGAACCACCCTGGTGTTGCCAGTGGGGAGCAAGGAAGGTTGGCTTAAACGGAGACTGTTTCTCCCCTCTGCTTGAGCCACTTCGCCCCCACCGCTTGGGAAAATATCTGGCTTAGGTCAGGTTCGTCCTAACCTCAGTACAGAAATCTTGGGTCCTTTGCCTTTCCCTCACAGAAAAGAATTTCAGGAGGAGGTCAAATGGTGCAGCAAGATAGTTTATTGGAACTACTTAGAAAGGTGCAAGGGAGAGTAAGAAAGAAGAATGTGTTTAAGAGGTTTCTCCAGAGTGAAAGGAAGCCAGCAGAGGCGAGACCAGGGAGATAAGTAAGGCGGGAGAGCCTGGCTTGAAGAGCGAGCCTGAAGCCGCGGGAAGTGTGAACTTGGTGACTCAAGTCATCGGCTTCGTGTAGCGGCACTCGCCCAGCGGCATGTCCTGTGCCGGCCCAGCCACCCGCCCCACTGTCCTCTCCTGCAGCTGTGGCCGAGCCCAACTAGTCCAAAGGCTCATCTTAGACATGATTTGGCCTGATGCTGCAGCTCTGCCCCCCCCCACCCCCAACCCCCGGTGCTTTCTGCCCCAGGACCCACCCCCCCACACACACACACACACCTTAAGACTGTCCTGTGACTGGGAACACCCTCCGAATCTGCGCCCAGCTCCCTGGGGTCTGGGTGACACTCTGCACTCCTGGTCTGCTCTGTGGGTAGACACCACATGCTGTGGGGGACAGACCTGACACATCCCGGGTGTGGCTTTGCACTGCATGGAGAGCTTGGACTGGGCCACGCCTCAGGTGGGCACCAGCTCAGGTCCTGTTGGGCGGAACTATAGGGAGGGCGGTGGCAGCAGCTCCGAGAGGCCTGGGGCTGGCTCCCCCGTGGCCTCTGCCCAGCAGTGTGTGCGCTGCCTGCCACGTGGCTCTGCTGGGCCGTCTCAGCCTTCACCTGTCGTCTCTCTCCAGAGCTGCCTGGAGTTCAGCCTCCGGATCCAGGAGTTCATTGAGCTCATCCGCCAGAACAAGAGACTGGACGCCGTGAGGTAGGGGCGGGCAGAGGGGCCCGCCGGACCATTACTTTTGCTCAGCCTTGTGGGTTTTTTTTTTTGCGTCATGCCCAGCAATGCTCAGGCTCTGCACTGAGGAATTACTCCTGGCAGTGCTCGGGGGACCATATGGGATGCCGGGAATCGAACCCGGGTTGGCCACGCGCAAGGCATAATGCCCTCCCCGCTGGACTATTGCTCCAGCCCCTTGCTCAGCCTTGTGTGTACTGTCCCCAAGCACGGCAGCCCCCAGCGTCCCTTGAGGATGAACACCATCCTCTGGTGCTACCACCCTGGGTGCAGGACACCTGGTTCTGGGGAGTGGAGCCCCTCTCAGGTGACAGTGCCAGTTGGCCAGTCCCTTCTGTGGAGAAGGGGCTGTTTTGGGTGGTGCCCTGGGGTGTAGTGTTATTTGAGGTGGTGGGAGGGGGTGTTCTCTGAGGGCCTCTGCGCATGGTGCTTAGGGCTCCCACTATGCTCCAGAGGAGGATGGGGATGGCGGCTGGGACAGGATGCTGGTCCGGGTCTCCCAGCAGGCCAACTCGGTGCCTAGGCTCAGGCTCCTGGAGGCATCGTGCAAACTGCACCTGTCATTTCCCAGACACGCACGGAAGCACTTCAGCCAGGCCGAGGGGAGTCAGCTGGACGAGGTGCGGCAGGTGATGGGCATGCTGGCCTTCCCGCCAGACACACACATCTCCCCTACAAGGTGAGTGCGCTGAGACGTGGGTCTCTGGAACCTGGGCCAGTGTGAATGCACGCAGCATACCCGCATTCCACACCTCTGACCGAGAAGGTGGGGGTAGTGGGAGCTCAGCAGGGAACAGCCTCAGGCCCAGATCAATTGGGAAGTAGGTGTATGTAACATGTAAAGACACGGATGATCTGAGGAAGATGCAGAAGTCTTGGGCATGTCCACAAGAGACAGGACTGGAAACTGTACAGCTGATAAGGAGCTTGCCTTGCACACAGCTGGTGCTGGCTAGCTCAGTTCCCTGGCTCTGCCTGAGGTATCTGCAGCCAGGAGAAAGCCCTGAGCACTGTCAGGAGTGGCCCAGAAACCAAACAAAAGCTGAGTGAATTGGGCAGTGAAGGTTACTGCCTCTGTGGGCCCACCTCGTGCTGGACTCCTCCGTGGCTGACTGAGAACAGCGATGTGACCTGTTGGCGCTCAGCATGATGCATCATGGGCTTCCTGGAGCTGACTGCAGTCTCACCCCTGTAGGCCTCCTTGGCTCTTGGGAGTATGGAGGTTTTCCGTCTTCCTCTGTCTTCCTCTTGTTTTTTTTTTTTTTCTTTTGGGGGCCCACCCGGCAATGCTCAGGGGTTTCTCCTGGCTCTGCACTCAGGAATTACTTCTGGCAGTGCTCGGGGACCATATGGGATGCCGGGGATCAAACCCGGGCCGGCATGGGCCGGCCGCGACACCCGTGTTCTTAGCAGGAGGTTTGGCGTCTGCTCAGCCAGCGAGTCTGGCTACTGCGCCACCCTCATCTGTGGGGCAGGTCGCGACTGCACTGGTCATTGCAGTGACCTTACACCTTGCTCCTGCCCTCTCTCCCAGGACCTCCTGGACCTGGCCCGGTGGCGAATGCTGGTGCAGCAGTTTCGGTATGACAATTACCGCCTGCACCAGCTGGGAACAGCTCCGTGTTCACCCTCACCCTGCAGGCTGGCCTCTCTGCTATCAAGACCCCGTATCCTTCCTGTGGCCAGGGTTGCGCTAGTCAGGTGGGGCGAGCACCCTTGGTGTGGAGAGGCAGGTCCTAGCAGCTCTTGACAGCTAAGCAGTGGTTCCAGGAGTCCCTGCTGTCCCCACTGCAGCCGAGCCAGAGTGGATGGGACCCGACAGCAGCCACTCTTGGCGCCTGTGAACCCCTGCAGCAGTGGGTCTTTCTCAGGGCACTGTGGTCCCTGGCTTCCTGCTGATCCCCCAGCTGTTGAGCACTATCAGTGAATCACCGCACAGTGGGTCACCCCGCGGCCACTGAGCAGCCGGACGCTTGGGAGAGAATGGGCTTGTGGGTGCCCCAGCACTTTCCCAGGGACACCTGCTTCCTGTTGGCCCTTGGGCACAGTGGGTGGGGCACATTCTGCTGGTCTCTCTGAGCCTGCCCCACCTTGCGGCCCTCCTTGACCCAAGCGCAGACAGTGCTACAAGGAAGATGGCAGCTCCAGAAGCCCTGACTGCCCTGTCTGCAGCCGCTCCTGAACCAGCTGGCCCAGCCACTGCCCATGGCACACTGTGCCAACTCCCGCCTCGTGTGCAAGATCTCAGGCGACGTGATGAATGAGAACAACCCACCTATGATGCTGCCCAATGGCTACGTCTACGGCTACAATGTGAGAGCCCTGGAGGGTGGGAGGAGAGTGGACGGGCTCCCCCGCTAGCCCACCTGTTACCCTGGAGCAGCCAGGTGCTCTGATTCCTCACAACTTTGGGACACCCTGATAGCACTTCTCAGCTTCCTTAGTGGCCAGCACTGCTTTGCTTTCTTAATGCTGCTCTGTCTCTCTTTTCAGTCTCTGCTCTCTATCCGTCAAGATGATAAGGTGGTTTGCCCGCGAACCAAAGAAGTATTTCACTTCTCACAGGCGGAGAAAGTGTACATCATGTAGGCTTAGGTGCGGCACTTGCCGGGTGGCTGTGGACACGAGGCCCCAGCCCGCACCTGCCTCGCCTTCCTGCTTCTTACGACCAAAGACCAGTGAGCAACAAAGAATGCTCTGGGAAGAGAGGAAATCAGCTCCAGCAAGTTTGTACTGGAAAACATTTGGTTGGTAGGATTTTGTAACATAAGTCAGCTACTTGATGCTTCTGTGATGACCTTTCACCTTTCAAAGAAACTTTCCTTTAAAGACTAAACCTGGAGGGGAAAGTAGCACATTTCACAGATGGGAATCGACCTGCTGTGTCCCCACAGTTGCTCCCTTTTGCTAATGACGAACCTGAGGCGCCACCCTTGGTGGCTGTGGCTCCAAGAACCACCAGCCTGGGGTGGCTGCTGGCTCCCGTCATCCGTGCGCCTTATTTCCTGCTGAAGAACGGATTCCTGCAGAGGCCTGCTGGGCCCGCTTTGGAGGCTTTGCCATGTGGGTCCATGACTCGACCTAAACACTGCTTGTGCCAGAAATGAACCTTCTGATGAAATCTCACTGCTGACTCCAATCAGACGAGCATCGTAGTTCACACAGCCACATCGTAGAAGTATTTAGCTCCTATTTTTGCATGTTGATGTCCATTAGCTAATAAACTGTAAATGTAAAACCTGTTAATAAAAGGGTTTTCTATTTCTCATTCTGTGTGAAGCAAGCACTCTGCCTTCTCTGTAGCTCTCTCTTGTCCAGCCCCTGAATCATGGCCTAACTTATCCTGGCTACTTCTGCCACAGCTGCCCTGCCAAAACTGCTGGTATTGGGAGGTTTGAGGGAGCTCTGGGCTCTTGACTCGAGCCTAGCCAGTGCCGGCGAGGGAGCTGGAGCTGTGCCCCCGTGCCTACACACAGACAAGGTGATGGCAGGGACAGTCCACTCCTGCTCAGGGGTGTTCCGTGGGGTCAACCTGCTGGAGCCCCCAGCCAGCTGGTCTCCCTCAGCAAACCCTCAGATATGGGCACAGGAGCAGCCAACCACCTGCTTAGTGCAGCCCTGCCGGAGCACAGACCTGCTTTGTGTTGTTGGCCTCCATCCACCCTTGCAGTGCGTGGCCGTGGACATATGCACGCCCTCCCTCCACCCTGCAAGCAGATTAGAGGCTGTGGGTGGGACTGCACCTGGGTCCTGACTGAGCTGATGGCAGGGTGACCCTGAGCAGGGTCTCAGCAGCCTCCCACACCCCATTTCCTTCTGCATCCAGCAGCAGGGGAGTGAGCAAACAGGCCATTCAGCCTCCAGGAGCCTCGGCCTTGGCTTGTGGGTGGTGCTCAGGACAGGAACCCCCCAGCATGTTCTGTAGTGGGGCTGCAGGCTCTTAACAGCCACGGTGGTGTTACTGGGCAGTTACTGGACATGTAGCACAACAGATTATTCCTGTGGTGTGCACAGCTTAGACATGGGCAGAGCGGACTCCCTGGCTTGCCAAGGTGGGAAAAACCATGCTTTGTATATCCCTGGTTTTCCATGTCTCTGGTGCCCTGTGTACCCAGCAGGGGGCACTATGTCCTCAACCCAGGGTTCGCTGGCAGCTTCCACCATCCACAGCTGCCATGGCCCTGTCCTAAGGCCTCTCTCGCAGCTTTTGTGCATGCTTTGCCTCATTTGGCCAATGTGATGGTAAGGTGACTGAGCAGGGCCCCGGCATGCATGCTCAGTTCTTGTCTCCACACACTACTCTGCATGAACCTCACTTGACCTTAGCCAAAAGGTTGAGAAGCGATCCTGCAGGAACCGTAAACATGTGGCCGGGCTCTGCTGTTCAATAGGGGTTTTGGGAGGTCAAGGCTACTGGGAGCATTGCTGCAACGACTCAGGTTGTCTTCAGTTCTCTGGGGTGGGATTACAGAGTAATGACATGTCCCCACTTCTAGGCTCTGGGGGCTCCAGTTAGCCCAGTTAGCCCCATTCAGTACTAGTTCTGGGAGACTCATTGTGGAGCACCCTTTGTTCCTTCCCTCAGGTCCCTGGATGGGCTGCGATGGATGCGAGTTGGGCTCTAAATGCTCATGGCCCCACCATGAGCTCCTCAAGCCGCCCACTGGTGCCTGGTCCTCTGCCTGACTGCAGGAATGCCACATTGTTCCAGTGATGCCTGCTTCAGAGAGGACTGTGACGCTAATGTCACATCAGTGGGCACTCCGTATCGGGGCCTCTTCCATGGCTGGCTCCTGTGTTCTGCCCTGGGTTCACAGTGCTGTGCTCCAGAAACACCCTCTCTAGGTTGGGACTCAGAAGGTGTCTTGAAGTCTGAAGACTTCAGGTTAGAGGAGGCCCCTGCTATTCGTCATCACTTGTTTTCCTTTCTCTGGTGGTTTGCAGTGGGCTCAGGGCTGGCACATGGAAGGCAGGCTCTCTACCACAGCCACACCCTTAACCCCAGCATCACTTGTTCAGAAGCCTTTTCTCATGGTGTTGCTGGCCCCTTGGCCCCCAACACTGTTGAGTGTGACTGGCCTTAAGTCTGAGGGCCTGTCCAGGCACTCCTGTGTGACTGATCTTGTCGCTGCTAAAAGCAGAGAGTAAACCCCTTTTTGCTTTTTGGGTCGCACCTGGCAATGCTTAGGGGTTACTCCCGGCTCTGCACTCAGGAATTACTCCTGGTGATACTCAGGGGACCATATGGGATGCTGGGGACCGAACCTGGGGACCGAGTGCAAGGCAAACACCCTCCCAGCTGTGCTCTCGCTCCGGCCCCTAAAAACCCTCTAGGTCCCTCACTCAGAATTGTTTTTGACTGTTTCAGTTCCCTTCTGTGTCCACATAACTTTTTTCTTTTATGGTCTTTTAGGTCATACCCAACAATGCTCAGGGGTTACTTCTGGCAGTGCTCAGGGGACCATATGGGATGGTGGGAATTGGACCCAGGTTGGCTGTGCAAACACCCCCCCCCCACACACACACACACACACACGCTCTGTACTATCACTTTGGCCCCCCACCTACACTTGCTTTTTGGGTCACACCCAACAATGCTCAGTGGTTACTCCTGGCAGTGTTTGGGGGACTATATGGGATGCCAGGGATTGAAATTGGGTTAAGCTGTAAAAAGATACCAGAAAGGCCAGGATTCTTTTTTCTTTTTGGGTCACACCCAACAATGCTCGGTTATTCCTGGTTCTGCACTCAGGCATTATTACTGTTGGTGTTTGGGGGGACCATATGATATGCCGGGAAATCAAATCCGGTCAGCCACATGCAAGGCAAATGCCCTACATGCTGGACTATCACTCTACCCCAAGCTGGGAGATTTGTTGGTGGACCATACCCAGCAGTGCTTAGGAAACCAGTGACAGGGACCAAACCCACGTATCTTGGATTCGAAGTATGTGCTCAGCCCTTTGGCCTCTCTCGATCCCTGAAATTAGAAAAATAGGACCAGGGGCCTCAGCTATAAGTACATGTATAGTGTTTACCTTGCATGAGGCCAACTGTGTTTGATTCCTGACACCTGAGTGATCCCTGAGCACAGCACCAGATGTGATCCCGAAACAAAAACATTATAAAGATTCAGGGCAAAGCTAATTTCAGTCCCAGAAGATGGGGCTGGGATGTATCTTAAAGGCTTGTAGCTCATACTTGGCACATGTGAACCCCTTAGGTTGATCGTTGGCCCCTTTGTCCTCTGAGCATCACTGGGTATGATCCAATTTGTTTTAGGTCACACCCACAGTACTCAGTTTATTCCAGGTTCTTTTTCCATCTTTTGTACCAGCCAGAGAGGGGGAAGCGAGGAGGAATGTCTTGGTCTTGTTCCTGCAGTTCTGGGGCAGGAGCTGTTCCTGGAAGCTAACAGGACACTCCTGGGGACTGTGAATAGACTCTAGATTTGGTCCAAATTCTTTTCATTTAATGGAATTACCCTGTGATGTTTCTCCTTTGGCTGTCGATGTGCAGAATTACACTGATTGATTTTGAATTAACCTTTACATTCCGGAGATCAATTCCTTGGTCGTGGTGTGCTAAGCAAGTTGTCCATACAGAAACTTGTTCTGTGATGTCTGTAGGTTATAGTGATAGTCCCTCTCAGTCCAGACATTGTTTCCTGGTCAGTCATTTCCAAGAACCACCTCTGAGCCGAGTGATTTAATGTTTCCTGTATGATTCAGGTGTCTGGCCTCTCTTCTGCCTATTTTGATTTTTTGGGGTTTTTTTGGCTTTTTGGGTGACACCTGGTGATGCTCAGGGGTTACTCCTGGCGGTGCTCAGCGGACCATATGGGATGCCAGGGATTGTACCGCCGCATGCAAGGCAAAAGCCCTACCCACTGTACTATCACTCCAGCCCCAAGGGTTTCTTTTTTTCAACCTTAGTGCTTTCATTCTAGCTTCTAGGTTAATTGCTGATTTGAAGCCTTTCTGCTATAAAACAGCCCCGTAAGTTTTGTTTTCACTTTCATGGAATTAAAAATACGTACTGGGGGGGAAGCGATAGTCCAGAGGGTAGGGCGTTTGCCTTGCACCTGGCCCAAGCCGGGTTCGATCCCGACATCCCATATGGTCTCCCGAGCACCGCCAGCAGTAATTCCTGAGTGCAGAGCCAGGAGAAACCCCTGAGCATTGCTGGGTGTGGCCCAAAAAGCAAAAATAAATAAATAAATAAATAAATAAATAAATAAATAAATAAATGAAAATACGTACTTTTGGCATAGACCATTTACGTCTATTAGCTTATTTCCAACCATCTTCAGGGGCCCGCGAGCTAGAACAGGGGTTAAAGCGCTTTCCTGGCACCCGCTGACCCGGTCCGACCGCCCGAGCTCCGCCAGGACAGCCCCTCCCGCCTGCCCCGAGAAATGACCCCAAATTTCTGGTAGTTCTCCTCACGCTTCGGGGACAAACACGGTGTCTGAGGAAAGGGCAGCAAGCCAGGCGTGGCGGGCGCCGCCCGAAGCTCCCAGGGTCTTTGGGGTGTCCAGGTGGGCCGGCTGGGGGCGGCGGGCGCTGGACGCCTCTCCTCAGGGCAGCGTGACCAGCTCCGCAGCCAGGGGGGACACACCGCGGCGGGCGGGGAGGCCCGGCAGGCCGGACGCCTGGGCACACCGATGCAGGGTCTGGGGGCGCACCGCCCCCGGGAGGCGGCTCCCCTTCGGGCGCGTCCCTGTCCCCAGCCGCCGCACACCCCAATTCCAAGGGAGCCCTTTGTGGCCCAGGGAGGTCTCGCCCCATCTTGTCCGAAGCCCCCACAAACTGACCCCGTCGTCCCCGCAGCGCTAACTGGGCGTTCGCGACCGACCGCACTGGCCGCGCCTTCCCGCCGCCTTTGCCCCGCGCAGCTCCACACCCGCCATCCCGCGCCGCGATTCACAGCTCCCAGATGAGTGACGGCCCCTTCGCCGCCGGAAGAGGCGGGAGGAGAGAAGCCGCCGGTCTGCAAGACCAGCCAATGAGGGGACAGACTTCTGGCACGTGATGGGGCGGGGCACGCTCCGGAAGCGGGCGAGCTACTTCGGCAAGCAGTAGGTATATCCGCGGTGAAGGGTCAGCGCGGGGTCGCGGGCTGCCGGCTGGCAGAGGGTCCCGCCTGTGCCCGCCTCCTCTGCTGCCCGCTGCTTCCCGGGCAGGGTCTCTTTCACGAAGCGCCTCCCAGAGAGACGCCCCCACCCTGGCTCCGCCTCCGCGCCCGCCCCTCCCGCGGTGGCGCCCGTCGGGGATGGCCCCGCCCAGGGGCCTGTGGAGAGGCGCGGCTGGGTGCTGAGGCGAGTCTCGGGCCCCCCGGGCTCGCGGTTGGTCTCCCCAGGCTCCCGCACACCCTCCTCCGCTCTCGAGCGACGGGAACGGCCGGCAGCGCCCGCGCGCCTCCCGGCTGCTCGCCTGCCACCGGGCACCGGGCCCGGCACCCCCGCGCCCTGCCGGGCTCTAGGTCAGGCCCGTGGAGGAGCCGCCGGCGGCTGGCGTGAGGGACGCGAGGCCGCTGCCAGCCATGGCTCAGAGACTGCCCGAGCTGGTGGAGGAGCTCACGACCTCGGGGAGCCCCAGCTGAGCGAGGGCAAAATGAAGGAGCTGAAGAAACTCTGCAAGTAAGTCTGAGGGCCTCGGCGTCCTCCTGCCCTCGGGTCACTCGGGTGCTCCTGCTCTGTGGCAGCCCGCGGGCCTGAGCCAGGTAGGTGCCCACGGTGGATCATGGGTGTGCGTCCGTGTCAGCGTGTACTCACGGGTGTGTCCCTGTGGGATTTGCCCATGAGGAGGTGTCATGGGTGTGTGTCTGTGCCCTCCTGTAATCACGGGTGTGAGCCTTTGCGAGGTGTCCCTGTGGGGTTGTGGGTGAGCGTCTATGCTCACGTATGTGCTTGAGTTTGCATGTGTTCTCGGGTATGTGCCTGTGTGAGAGCTTCATGTGTGATCATCATGGTGTGTGTCTGAGGTACCCACATGTGCCTGTGCCCTTGTGATTGTGGATGTGTGCTTGTATTCATGTGTGATCATGGGCGTGTGTCTGTTTGAGGTGCCCATGTGTGCCCGAGCCCACATGTGATCATGGATATTTTCCTGTGTAAGGTGTTCATGAGCGATCACATTTGTGTGCCTGTGAGTTGCCCACATGTAATCATGAGAGTGGCTGTGATCATGTGTGATCATAAATGTACCTGTGTGAGGTAGTTGCTCACATGTGGTCGTGTGTGTCAGGTGGATTTTTAAATTTAATTTTTAAAATTATTTAAACACTATGATTTACAAAGTTGTTCACAATACAGTTGTTTCAGGTATTCAATATTCCAGCACTAGTCCTGCCACCAATGTGCCCTTACCTCCACCAAAGACCCTAGTTTCCCACCCACCCCTAAGCTGCTCCCTAACAGGCACTAATTACTTTACTTTCCATTGCTTATTGCAACATATGCTAAAGGTGTGCTAAAAATCATGACCTTCTTACTGAGCTGTTACATGCAAATTGGGTTAGATGGATGTTTATATGTGAGTGTGTGCATATGCTTGTGTGAGTATGCGTGTGCGCATACATGTGGGACACATACATGAGAGTATATGAAGATGTAGTTCAAGAGTATACATGTGTATGTCTTTGTCATGAATCTGTGCAGAAGCAGCACATGTGAGTATGGGCATCTCTCTGACTAGACTCAGAGCTGAGGGCATTTGCTGGTTATAAGAATGTCTCCCTTCTGGAAGGGCTATAGGTTCTGCACAGACAAACCAGGTTTGCTGGGCTCCAGCCTGCATGTGGGTAGTCAGGAGAGTCAGCAACTGCTTGTGGGGAATAGCGAGGCCTTTCTATTTTGATAAAAGCATTTTGGCTCAAACAGGTTTTGCTTTATATTCCAGAAAGCTCTGAAACTGGTAGTTTAAGGGGTGGGTCTGCTGGGAAGAGACTGCATGGAGGGCTAACCTCTGCAGGAGCAACTTCCAGAAGCTCCTAATCTGTCCCTTTCCTTAGGTAGTCTGGCAGTAGTCTATGGGAGGTGCAGAGGCATGGTTTTCCTCCTGCGTAGGCTGCCTGGAAAACACAAGTGGATGTCACCGTATCCCTGAAAATATTAGGAGCTCCAAGTTAAGCCTTAAGCCTCATGATTTTCCCATGTCATGTAGTTTTGCTTTTGGTTTGTTTCAATTGTAAAAGCTGGAAAACTGGGCTTCTCGGAGTGGGGGTGGGTGACCCCCACTGGAAGCCCCAGCAGCCATACCTCCATTTCTCCACTACTGGCATGGAAGCTCACTGTCCAGTTAAATATTCTGAATTTTCTGGAGCTTATGGTGCTCAAATTCTCCAAACTTTGCAATACTAACATCCTAGTAGGAGTACACCAGGTTGGATGGAATGTAACAAAGAAGCCAGCTAAGTATGATTAATAAAAACAATAACACAGAAGACCCAACTAACAACAACTGCTTTGTAAATTCTCAGACAAGGAATTAATGCGCATGGTAAGATAAAACAGTTTTCACAAAATTTCTTTTATTGAAGTATTTTTTTTATAATTCTACTTAGCCATAGTGATAAAAAGTAATATAAAATAAATTACTTTGGGCCTGCTACTGGGGCAGGCTCGGGGTGGTTGGGAAAATGGAGACAGTGATGGAGGGAAGAGCACAGTGGTGGTGGGATGGGGTTGGAATGCTTGTAATAAAGAATTGTGTTGGGGCCGGAGCGATAGTCCAGCAGGTAGGGCGTTTGCCTTGCACATGGCCAGCCTGTGCTGGCCCAGGTTCGATCCCTGGCATCCCATATGGTCCCCGAGCACCTTCAGGAGTAATTCCTGAGTGTGGAGCCAGGAGAAACCCCTCAGTATTGCCGGGTATGACCCAAAAAAAGAAAAAAAAAAAGAATTGCAAACAACTTTGTAAACCTCGGTGTTTAAATGAAGTAGGAAAGTAAAATAGAGTTGTAAAGCTTTTCTTGGTTTTTGGCTGTGAGGCCAGGGCTGGGGTGGCTTGGCTGGGGGCTCTTTCATCCATCCTGTTTGGGAGGGAAGTGGGGAGAGGGCTATGACCGTGCCACTGGTGCCCGTCTCCCTGGCACAGCACTCAGCAGGCTGGTCCTTGTCCCAGGTCCTCATCGGAGCAGCTGGGCCACACCTACCACTTGCTAAAGGCCCAGCTGAGCCAGGAGCATGCCCAGGTGCGCCTCTCGCGTTCCAGGTCATGGAGCAGCTCTTCACCAGGTCGCATCACTTCAGGACACTGCTGGTGTCTGACTTCCAGGAGTTCTTGGAGCTCACACTGGGCACCGACCACTCACAGCCTCTGCCACCACCCGGGAGGTGGCCCAGCGCCCTGCGGCAGGCAGCTCTGCAGGCTGTCAAGGAGTGGACGGCCCAGTATGGTGCAGCCTATAAGAAGCTGGACTTGGGTTACCACTTCCTGAGGCACAGCAAGCAGGTGGGCTGCCTGACAGCACAGGGGCTGCTGGGAAGGTGAAGGTGGGGCCGAGGGGCTGAGCCCTTGGACTGGCTCCCATGGTAGCACCCTCTGCCTGCACACAGGCACCTGCCCTCTCTGCCCCGCGGGTCCACGCTTAGCATGTTGGGCCCCTGGGTGACACTGCAGCCTCTTTCCCCTGAGAATTGTGGAGCATGGCTCCCTGGCCTTTTGCCTATGTCTCCTATACTAGGTGCCTGGCTTGGCAGACTCGGAGCCTCTCCTGGGCCATATTTCCTGTGCCTGGCCATAGCAGCCAGCCATGTTTATTTTCTCAGGTGGACTTTCAGGATGTGGATGCGCGGACTCGCGGAACGGCGGCGGGGATGAGGAGCAGCAGGCGCCTGGACCGGATCCACCAGGACCGTGCCCAGCAAGCTGCAGGCGCATGGAGGGTGAGCTCTGGGACCCTTAGTGCATGCCTGGCAGGCTGCAGGCCACGTGGAGAATGAGCCCCAGGTTTGCTGTTTTGGCCCAGGGCCTCACAGGCCTGGCATTGCTCTCAACAGAAATGTCCACGGAGATCCAGCGCTGCCTCACAGAGCTGGACAACTGCTTTGAGCTGCTGCTGCCCTTTAACCTCGCTGAAGCCTCTTGTGCAGCAGAGAACTCCGTAGAGCTCCAGGAAGAGGAGCAGCCTTGCTGCAGCAAGAGCCTGTCAGAAGCAGAGTACCCACCGGCTGCCCCTGTGGCCTTCTCTGAGGATGAGGACAGTGACCAGGACGAGTTTGTGCGGAACCACGGACTGGGCTCCCACAAGTACACACTGCAGGTGGACTTGTCCACAGGTGAGGCTGCTGCATCGTACCTCCACTTGCTCTCAGTGGCTAGGGGATGGCAGGGCCCTCCAGGTCTGACTTCCCTGGGAGTCAGAGTGCCCCTTGGGCCTGGAAGCAAAGTAAGCTGGAGGTGGCTATGTGCAAGGAACCCATGGAACTTGAGCTCTCCTGGGCCCTGCCCTCCAGCCACCCACCCTCGGTCAACACTGACCCCATAGGCTCCGTGTGTGGTGTGTGTTATCTGTCTGTCTGTCTGTCTGTGTCTGTCTGTCCACCTAACCCAACTGGCAGGGCAGAGTTGGGGCATAAGAGTCTCAGAATCAGGCTCCAGGTCCACAGTGATGCCTGTTTGGACAGGGAGGGCACATGTAGGTTATTTGGTCCATGGTGTCAGGGGCGCCCATGTCTGTTACCCCTCTGGTGACCTGCACTTATTCTAGATGGCCTGAGGGGTGCAAGAGGATGAGGACAACGTCGCCATCATCCACTCGCGCGAGACGCACTAAAGCTCATCCAGAACACGTTCCTGCCAGCTGTGTGCTCCTGGGTCCAGGTGGGCGGCGCACCCAGAGGGTATCCCAGCAGGGCTCCGAGGCATCATAGCATGCACGTCTGTTACAGCTCTTCACTCGCGCAGGGGTCCAGGGAGGACCTCTGCAGAAAGCCATCAGCCTGAAGGCGGCATTGGAGACGGCCCTGCGGAGGGGCAGGGAGTTGGCCATTGAGCCCCAGAGCTTGCGCCCAGCTCCAGGTGAGTTACTGCAGGGCCTGTCCTGAATGCTGGAAGGAGTCCAGGGTCTCCGAAAGGTTCTTCTTCCTTTCTCCTGTCAAAGGTCTTCCCAGACAGGTCTAGAACTGTGGACGTGGGAGGTGAGGTAAACAGTGGCCCAGTGGTGTCCATGAGTAGGGTTAGGGGACAGCTTCTCGGAAGGAGGAGACCAGCACCCTGGAGGAAGCAGTTGGCCCAGGTGCCCAGTGGAGAAGAGCAGGACCTCGTTCATGCAGACTCTGGGGGCAGCCCAGTAGAGGTACATCAGATTGTGGGGTGCATTCTTCCGTGTGGAGGCTGTGGTCTGAATGTGGGACAGGACCCGCTGTGGAGGTGTGGGGCTGCTGTCTGGCTGCTCTTCTCAACCTGCAGCCCAGAGCCATAAAGGGGCTGTGATTTTTCTTGGTTTGTTTCTGCTTTGTTCTATAGGACTGTTCCTGGCTGTGCTGAGAGTTGCCCCAGCAGGGCCTGTGGGTTAAGGGTGATCCAGTCTTCTTACATGGCCAGCAGAGGCTACAGGGGAAGGCAAGGCTTTGCTTGTGAAAGAGCCCCAGGAGTCTCACGTCCCTGTCCATTGAGCCTCATTGTGCTGCGTGACCCCCACAGAACCAGCAGAGGGCAGCCTTGCCTTTCTCCCACAAGCCCCCTAGTGAGGCAGCTTCAAGCAAGTGGGGATAGTGACACGCCCCTTCTTGAGGCTCTGGGCCATGATGCTTTTGTGCTCCCCGCTGGGATGCATGTTCAGTTCACTCTTGCCAGGGAGAAGACCCCCTGCTGCCCTGCAGCCCACCCTGCTTGTTCTTACAGAGGCCTGTTCTGTGCCTCCAAGGGGAATGTGACTAGGGACCTGTGAGCGCCCTCGGGGCCCTGCCAGTAGGTGCGGGATAGGGAGTTCCCTCTTCAGAGCTGTGTGTTGGGGGCACCTGGGTTAAGGAGGGCCAGAAGCTGAGGCACTTTGGTCCTAGCCCCCAGGCTGGGTATGCCTGTCGGACCCCCTGGGCCGTGACCTTGCAAGACGCTAGTCTAGAGCCTTCTACGCTAGGCATAGAACCTTCAAGGTAGTTCTCCGGTGCCTCGCCCTGGAGCACGGTCTCCTCCAGGAACACAGGTCTCAGTGCATCTCTGCTGCCTGCCTGCTCTGAGTAGCCTCTGGGGGTGAGCCACGTCACCAAGGTCTGGGTTCAGACATGCTGTGGGGCTGAGCAACTGATACGGTGGGGGGGGGCCTTGCTGGGGGCTGCCCCCCCATGCAGGAACTGTGTCAGGGCTGGTCAGTACCAGCTGGGCTTAGCAGGGTGAAGGCCTGAGTGGGGCTGTTGGGGCTGGGCGAGGCAGGCATAGCCTTGGCCCACGGCAGCGGGGGCGAGCTGGGGGCTGGGAGGAAGGTGCCACCTCCAGCAGGGCGGGCGACAGGCGGGTGACTCTTCTGTCACTGCTTTCCCACACCAACTCCACAGAGCTACGGAAATCCTTGGAGACTGCTCCCTGCTTGCCCGCTTGCTTGCTTGTTCGCTTCCTCTCTCGCTCTCTCACTCACTCAGTTGCGCTGAGATGAAGTGATTGGGGCTCCGGCTCAGGTGAACTCCGCTTCCCAGAATAGATGAGGCTGGGGGTGGGGACAGGTAGTCAGGGCCTCCCCATGGAAGGATGCGCTCGCCTGCTCTCTGTCTCGGTTGCGTTGGCCTCAGTGCTTGCTCAGCACTGCTGCTGAAGCTTCTCACCCTTGGGTCAGGACAGACCGGCAGGGAGGGGGCTGTGGGGGGGCTGGCATTGGACTGGCAGGAGCCGGCATGGACCCTCTCAGCACTGTCACCCTGCTCGTGCCTCTGAGATTTGCTCAGAGACTTGGTCTGTCGCCTCCAGCTTCACGTATCGCTTTTCTTGTGACCTAGATGTTCTGTCTTTAAAAAAATATTCCAGCCAGTTTGAATATGTTTAACTGTTTGTTTTATAGAGTGTCTCTGTCTCGACTCTGTGTGGGAGCAGGCAGGGATAAATCTTCACTCGATCGATACGGAGCATCATTTGGTAGATTTAGTTTCCAGCCGAGCTGTTACAGGAGAGGTGTAATAACCCGTGGCTGCTACATTCTTTAAACGGATCAAAATCCTTTGAAAACTTTTCAATTGCTTTCCATTTAATTACGCAGTGAAGATCACCAATTACCTGGTATTGTGTAATTAAGAAAATATTAATTTCTACCAGCCAGTAAGTCAGAGAAAATCATATTCAGCATCAGTCTGTTTAAACTCTCAGAGCTCGGTGGCTTTGATGATGATTGGCTCAGATGCTTAAATGGCCACCAGGCCCCAGGAATGTTCTCTGTCCCTTGGGGCACATCAGGGTTGGCTTTCTGTGACAGCCGATCCTCTCCTGCCACCACAGGCCAGCCTGGCTCGAGCTTGGCCCATTGCAGAGGACAGAAGCAGGTCCCCCGGATGAAATGTTGGCCGTCAAGTGCCCGGAGGAGGCCGGAAACTAAATCAGCAGTGGAGGGACCTTGTACACGGGGCCAGTAAACAACCCTCCATCACGCTGAAGGCCAGCGCGGCTCTGCTGGAGGAGGGCTGCTCGCGCACCACGATAGCGGCTTTCACCCTCCTGCTGGCTGTGGCTGTGTCCTTCGGCCCTCCTGCCCTCTCCGCAGCCAGGTGCGAAGGTTAGAACAGTGGTTTCCAGCATTTTACACCTGAGGGTCACACCGGGACTCTGACTCACAGATGGGGCCTGAGTCTTGCTGCTGCCAGGACCCTCACAGTCCGTGAGCAGAGCCCAGGCCTCTCTCCCTACTTCAGGGGCTGTGAGGTCGGGCTGGAAGCTGAGAGGCTCCTCCCAGCAGGCCTGAGTGCAAAGAGCACTGTGTGTGCCTGCATGTGTGGGAGTGCACATGTGCATGCATGCAGGCCTGGCAGACCACTGGGCAGGTTGTCTGGATGCAACGACTTGGGCACTGAATGTCCCCCACATATACCCGTTGACCACCCATGCACCTGACCTGACTCCGTGGGGACTGGGCCTGGTTACCCCTGGAAGATGCCCCTGGGACACTCCCCATGCCCTGACAGCCTAGCTAGGGCAGGGACCTGCTTCTCCTGGGTGTTCGGTGGGCTCCTCACTTCTGCCCATTCCCTAGGCCCCCAGGCCTCTGCCCTCTGCTGGGGCGCCCCTGGCAGCCCGAGATGCCTGTGAGATATTGGCCTGGGGGGCAATTTGCACGGCCTTCTAGGGAGGGCATTAGCATATAAATAGCAGGCGCAATGAAGGCCTCACAGCTGAGCACGTTTAATTTTTAGTTTATAAGAGAGAATGGGGTTTTAAATGCATAGCCATCAAGCCGCCAGGAGACAAATGCAGCTCCCGGCTCACTTGTCTGACGAGGCCTTACATCATTTTTTTTTTTTCAAAAAAGGGAAACAGACACACATAAAACTGAACAAAAGTGATTTCTTGGGTGAAAAGTAATTGAGATTGTGCACCAAGTTAATTAGATGGTACAAAATTTATTTAACGGTTCCAGCTGTATCTCTGTGGTGCCTTCGGCCCGCGCTCTAAGTGAGGTCGCTCTCCTATCCTCAAATAATTAGTAACTCGTTCCCGACTTCTGTAAACGATGGGGGTGTATATTTTAACCGTTTTATTGCTTGTTTAATTATGATGGCCGAGGCTCATTTTTCTAAATCCTTTTAACTGGGTGAGAATCGATTTGTAGGAAGCCAGCTGAAGGCCCAAGGCTCCCTGTGCCTCCCTGCTGGGCTGGCCTCTGGAAGCTTCTATTTGGAGGTGTCCGATTGGCCCAGGACTCTGGCCACTGTCTACCCTGCATCCCCAGAGGTGGGCGGGCCCCACGGTCGGACTGGGGTTGCCATGAGGACTCTGTTCTGGACCCCACCTGCAGAGCTGCCGCACAACCTGAGGACCTTCTGACCCCCGCCCAGACTAAGGAGTCTGGCAACCCTGTTTGCGATGTGGTTGTGCCACCCAGTGACCTTTGACCTCAGAGGAGGTGGCTGCCTACTCTCTGCAGGCCTGGGTTGCCTAGTGGCTCTGAAGGGCACTTACTGCCAGGCCTGTGCAGGGCAGTCCTGAGATTGCCCACCTGCCGCCTCCTCCTCATCACACTGGTCACCCCCTTGACTCTGGGACAGCAGCCAGCTAACAAGAGCTTGTCCCTGTCTTGCCAGTCCCTGTCAGAGCGAAGGGGGCTCTTGCCAAGGACAGGCCTGGCGATTACTCCTGACCAAATGTTGGTAGGAGGACCTGGCCGCCGCAGGCCCTCCCAGGGAAAATTTGTGCAGGGCCTTTGGGTGTGTCCTCAGAGCTGCAACTGTGTGACCTTCTCTACCCAAGGCAGCAACAAAGGCACTGGGCAGGCCTGGGACTGGGGAGCTGGCGGGAGTGAGTCCTCCGGGGCCCAGGTGGCCTCGTGCTCTGTGGCCAGTGACAGTTTCTGCACAGTCTTTTGTGAAGTTGGGGTGCACAGGAAGTGCAGTATTTTGTGAAAATGACCCCATATTTAAAGCTGGCACTGCGTGTTCTGCATTGTAGCACCCAATCCCCTTCCACCTTTCAGGAAATTAAAACACATAAATTCTGTTTAGTGTTGGATACGCACAGTGCCAGCGAGGCCCGCACTGCCCGAAACCTTGGGTGCTTTCCACCTTTCATAAATTCCTGGGGAGTTTCTACACAAAAATAATTTTCAGGTCCGTGGCTCATTGTTATTCAAACGTGATTGATGGTCGTCATTTGCGCAGCTCGGGAGTTAAGTGCCCCTGTCATTTCCGAAGAGCATAATTGGGACGTTTCACAGGTCAGCGGTGGAGGCAGACTTCCCTTTTGATCAGTGTTAGCACTGATAACAAAAATTACCGTTTCCCATGATTAATGCCCCCTGCTTCCCAGATGCACAGTGAGCCGGGGCCCAAACAAAGTGCATTTGCATCTGATTATGCCTCCATGGGGCCCCAGGGGGAGTGGGTATGGGTGCTGGGCTCAGGTAGGCTAAGGTGTGACAGGAGAGCTGGCTGTGGCCCGGCTGCCTGGGCGCCTTCCAGGCTCCGGCTCCGCCTGCCGGAGTCTGTGCTGCGGTGGTGGGTGAGGAGAGGCAGCACCCACCATGGAGGGTGGAGCCTGGGAGGGGTTCTCATGCTGCTGTCCAGGGTGATGGGCTGGTCAGCTGGGTCAGAGGGTTCTGGGAGTGAAACCTCCCCTTAAAGGCTCGTGTTGCTCTTGTTGGTCTCCGAGAATGTGCCAGCATGTCTATTTGGGGGTTGTTGGAGAGGGTGGGTGGTGGAGCGTGTGGAAGGGCATATGTGAGGACATGAGAAAGTGCTTGTGCGGATGTGAGGAATTTGAGGATATAGGTGAGGGTACATGTGAGTGGGGCGGTAAGGGTCCTACATGCATGTCTGATGCCCACCACATGTAGCCCCGCATAGGTGTGTGTGCGTGCAGTTCGCAGAGAGCGCCTGTGCACGTGTCAAGTCCTTTCCAGAAGGGGTTCTCCTCTGACAAGAGACCCTGACCCCATGACTGGGAGAACACAGTTTGCAATGACTATGACCATCACTCTGAAGCCCAGGGATCAGGGGTGCCAGGGCCACTCGGGGCAGGGGGAGCAGCTCTTGCAGGAGGCCCTGCTTTGGCTGGCCTGTGGTGCACTGCGAGTCTGCCTTCAGCCTATGAACACTGTGTGTGAGGTGTGAGCCTGGTTTTAGGCCTTGATACCCCTGACATTGGGAGGCTGCAATCCTGCAGCCCAGACAGCTGGGATGGAGTGTGAGGGCAGGAGGCGGGCTGCTGAGGCCGCTGCCTGGATCTGGGTAACTCTCGAAACCTGGGGGTGTTTCTACAGATGGCTGCCACGGGGGACATGGATGAAGATGATGATGACGACGAGGATTTTGTAGAGGTCCCGGAGAAGGAGGGGTATGAGGCCCAAATCCCTGACCACCTGCGGGCAGAATACGGTGAGTACCCAGGGCAGGCAGGGACTTCCCTGAGAGAGGTGAGCCTTGGGAAGGAAGGAGAGGGTGAACGTCAGGCCCGGCTACCCCCTCTCACCGCAGGGGCTACAGAGTGGGGGCTGCCAGGGTCTGTCCAGAGCCCTGTGCCAATAGAACAAGGCAGCCGTGCCATGCCCCACAGAGCCCTGCATGGCTCTGTCCTCAGGGAGCATGCAGAGACCTGTCTGCAGGCAAAGTCGCGGGGCATGTCTGCAGGGCATGTGGGGCTGTGAGGGAGAGAGAACAGCCCACAGCCCCCTGCTCTGTGCCAGCACGCGCAGAGTTGAGTGAGGGTGAGAGTGCGCGCCGAGACCAGGGAAGGTTCAGCTCCTGGAGCAGTGTGTGAGCAGAACAGGGAGACAGCCTGTGTCTCGCCTCCGGAACCACGATCAGGGACATTGGGGCTGGCCGGTGCACTCTGGTCCAGCACCCCTGGACCTCACCCTGCTCTGTACCTGCAGAAGCCTCCAACTGCCCTGCATGTTTGCCCTCTGTGCCTTCTGTCCCTGCTTGCCCTCCAGGGTGGTGCCTCGGGAAGCCACAAGGGCTCAGAGGGACAGGGCAGTGGTAGCTGGAGGCGGCAGGGCCGGCCCTTTCCCTCTGCACAGGGGCTCAGCCACACCGCTGACTTCTGGCTGGACACTGGCTTCCTGGCAGACCCGAGCGGCCTGTCCTGATCCCGGGTGCTGGTGAGTGGTTCTCAGGGTTGGTGCTGGTGCCCTGCCCCGTCCCTTACAGGCTGGCCTGGCTGAGACCCAAGGGACCTACAGCCTGCCGACAAGGCAACTCACCATCTCTCTGGAAGCATCTGCCCTTCTCTGTGAGGCCTCCAGCCATGTCCACCGTGTTCTGGGAATAGACCGCTCCTCTCACTGGCCCCTTGCCCCACAAGGAGCGGGAGGTGTGTTGGAGGGGGTTGGTGCAGCCCGGGTGTGAGGCGGAAGTGAGCCAGTTGCCTGTTTCTCAGTGCCTTGCTCAGTGCCCGTGGGGGACCTGCCAGCTCTGCCTGGCCAGGAAATGGCTCTTCCTGTTTCTCTGAATTTTCAGAGGTGCTTTTATCTTCCGCTTAATCCTTCCACTTCTGTCAGGACATAATCTCTTTCTCAAATTTACATTTTAATTACAAAGCCAGCTGAACGAGGGAAAATCAATAGTGTCAGCCTGGCCGCCTAACTTGCTGCCTGCACTTCCTGCCATTGATCTCAGCCTGGCTGAGCACAGTGGTCTGGGGCTCCCTCCACAGAAAGGGGAGCGGCTCTGCCCATCTTTCTCAGAGTCGCAGGCAGTCTGCACTGGAGTTGGGGCAGGTGCCAGGCCAGGTGCCCCGCTGTGGGCCCTGGCTTTGCCTCTAGCCTCATTTTTCCTGAAGACTCCTGCTTCCTGGTTGAGCAAGGCCTGCTTTTTGGGGTTTCTACTTCTAAAAGAACATTGGCGGGATTGATTTTCCACAGTCATGTGAAGACACTGTGGTATTCAGAGCCCCAAGTGTTACCTGCCTTGACACATGTAGTTGTCTCTCCCGTGGTTCAAAACAACAAATCAATGGGAAATATTTTTCATTCTTGTAACTCTTAGAAATTCTCCTATTGATCTATCAGCTGTGACTGTCTCCACGTGGATCCCACCATACTTCTCAGCATTGCCCCACACCTGTGGGGCTGATGCTACATGTGGGATTAGCCACAGATGTGCATGCATGCTCATCTGACCACACATGTATGTGGATGGGGTCAGCGGCACAGATGTGTTTGGGGGTTGGCTGTCCACGGCATTTGCGTGTAGTTCTGGCCACGCGTGCTTGTGTGTTTTGAGTCAGCTACACACCACCTGTATTTGTACAGGTCTGACCACGTGTGTGTGTGTTTATGTGGGGTCAGCTGCACACCATATGTGTGTATGTGCATGGGGTCGTCTGCTCACGGTGTGTGCATGTGCATCTGACCATGTGTGGGTCAGCTGCACATGGCATGTATTAGCATGCCACGTGTATGGGGTTGTCTGCTCACGGTGTGTGGGTCAGCTGCACAAGGCCAGGATTAGCACCACTGCAGGGGGTGACTGGGTGCGGGGTGCCACCCCAGAGGCCTGAGAATCTGCTCCTGTCTTCACTCTTAGCCAGGTCCTGATCCTCAGGAGTGGGAACCCTGCTCCTCGGGGCCAGCTCTCGGGTCTGGGGATCTCATCCTCTTTTCCAGTCTATTCCTCTTGAGTCTGCTGAGGGCTGGAGAGTGTCAGCCAGGCACATGCTGGGTGGTGTTCAGTGAATGTGCAAGGGTATCTGTGTGTACAGTGCAACATGTATACTCGCTGCACTGCCCATTTGCACATGTACGGCACTGCATGTATGCCTGTGACACAACCACATGCTGTGTGCAACACCACACATGGTGCAGTGTAACACTTGTCGATGCAGCACTGCTGTGTGTATGGCACCACACGTGTGAGTGTGACACACCACGGTACAGTGTGCAGTTCTGGGTTCTGTGAGTCCCGTGCTTCCATGGCCTGAGGACAGCCAGAGCAGAGCGGAGACTCCTGCACCCTCCCCTGGCGGGGCATCCCTGCTGTGCCTCCTCCTGCCCTCATCTGGAAAAGTCCCCGCTGCCCCCACAGCAGCTGTGTACCCAGCGGTCCTCCTGCTCCGACACTGCCTCATGCACCTGTGTCCCTTCAGTGAAAACCTCTCTCTCCTATTCACTGGTACCTCCTCTTGGGCCTGGCCTCCCGTTAGTGGTGAACCATCTTCCACCCCTTCCCTTTAACCTTGTTGACCCCTGAAGTGGATCTCAGCAGTGCAAAGTGTCCCCCCATTGGCCTGTGTGCTGCTCTATCGTTTGGTCAGTGACATTGGCCTCTGGTCACGCCCTCGCACTCACTGCTCTGCTGGTGCTTTCCTTTTGTCCGCCTTCCACTGGCTGCAGAGCAACATCCTGCGACATGGAGAACGTCCAAGTTCATTCTCAGGTGTCCTGCCCACACTCACAGCAGCACTTTGGCCCTGCTCTGTGCTTTGCCCACCTGTCCGGCCCACTCCCCCTCTGCACAGCTCCTTCCCATGGTGGTGGACACTCAGGTTCACAGCCATTCGCTCATTTCTGTTTTCATCTTCTCTCTAGCCCCTGAAAGTTATATTTCTTACTGTGGAGTGAGCCGGCTCAAGGGTCTCTCCGGTCAGCAGGGGCTCACACAGACGTCCACACACAGCCAACACCTGTCTGGGCATCCCGCTACACTCCTCGGGCAGTGCCTCTCCCCAGTGCTAGTGAGGGCTGGCTGCTCTGTCGGCCTTGACCTCACTTAATGTCCATCTTGCCAGCATTTGCACTTTCTACAGTGACAGCCCTGATTTCCCTCCTGTGCCTGGTCTGGGTGGTCCTGCCTCAGGTGACATTTCCGCCCTGGACCCTACTCCCAGCCCAGGCGTGTCCGCAGCTGCCTGTCTCCCGGTGCCTCATTGCCCCCACACTGAAGGCAGGCAGGATGTCCCTCTCCCCAGTCCCACGCTGCCCCTCCCCAGCCCCTACTGTCCTTCCTGTCCCTCTCCCCAGCCCCACGCTGCCCCTCCCCGGCCCCTGCTGTCCCTCCTGTCCCTCTCCCTGGCCCCATGCTGCCCCTCCCTGGCCCCTGCTGTCCTTCCTGTCTCTCTCCCTCCTGTCCCTCCCCAACCCCACACTATCCCTCCTGTCCCTCTCCCCAGCACCACGTTGTCCTTCCCCAGCCCCACGCTGCCCCTCCTGTCCCTCCCCGGCCCCATGCTGTCCCTGCTCCTGCAGCCCGGCTTATCTTGTGGCTGTCACTGGAACATCACATTTTTAATAGTATTTTATTTTGTGTTTTTTATTCATTCATTCATTCATTCATTCATTTGTTTGTTTGTTTTTGCTTTTTTGGGTCACACCCAGCAATGCTCGGGGGCTATTCCCAGCTCTGCGCTCAGGAGTTTCATCTGGCAGTGCACAGGGGCCCATATGGGATGCCGGGATCGAATCGGTAGGCTGCGTGCAAGGCAAACACCCAAACTGCTGTGCTATCGCTCCGGCCCCTGGAACATCACATTTTTATGCTTCACTCATTTCTGTTGGGGCCCATTTGCCAGCCCCTGCCCCTGTGCCTCTCCTCAGCCTGCCCCACTCTGTGGGAGCTGGGGTGACCCTATGTCCCCTCCTCCTGGGACAGCAGTAGGGGCCCGTGGGGATGTCCGAGCGCCTCCATCGCTCTGGCCCAGGCAGTCCAGCTGCCTAGACAGTGAGCAAGCATTGCCACAGCATGGTGACAGTCGGGCCCCTGCAGGCTCTGGCGGCTGCTAGGAGCCACTGGAGGGCTGTCCCGTGGCTGCCTTCCAGGCAGAGCTGCCATGTGGGCCCCGTGCTGTTCTGTGCGTGACCAGCTGAAAGAGCCACACCTCTGTTCCAGGGCTGGAGGAGCCTGAGGCGCGGGCTCAGCGGCCAGGACGAGGACAAGCAGGGAGGAAGAGGAGGCGCGTGGACCCCACCACGGCTGCTGCCCAGCTGTATCACGGTCCCCGCGCCCGCCCTTAAAACCCAGGTGATTCTCGCACCTGCTCTGCTCCCCTGCCTGTGGCCAAGTGGGCTTCTTAGTCTGCCACCACACTGACCACCTGCAGTGACTCACTGAGGCCCGGGACGAGGCTATGGGCCCCCAGGGTCTGTGGAGGGACTGACAGGGCCGCAGGACTCCGTGCTCAGAGCATCCCACCCTGCAGGGCACCACCTGAGCCGGAGGAGGCTGGGAGGCTGGCAGAGGGGGCCCGGCACCTGTGGTGCCCTTTGGCGTGGACCTGTGCTACTGGGGACAGGAGCAGCCAGCAGAGGGAAAGATCTTCAGGTGAGGAGATGGGGTGCTGTGGGTGCCAGGTGGGGCACCCGGCTCTGCCCGCCTGTCCTGGGTGCTGTTGCAGATGGGGAAGGCAGGGAGGGCTGTCTGTTGCCCTGGGACCCAGCAGGTGGTGGGGCATTGAGGAGCAGCACCTGCGGGCTCTGCTGAATTCAGAAGCACCAGCCCTGTGCGCCCGCCTGGCCGGTGTGGCTGGTGGTGTCCCTGTGCCTGTCATTGCTGACACAGGTTCCCCGGGACCCAGCTTTGGTGTGCAGCCGCCTGCAGGGTGTCCCATGCACAGTGCTGATGCCCTGGTCTGTGCCGCAGAGCTGACTCGGAGCACCGCTTTTGGAAGCCCAGCGAGGTGGAGCCGGAGTGGACAGTGCCGCTGTGGCCGAGACCCTGCGCCACGGCGCATCACATTTGCAGGAACATTCGAGCCAGTGCAGCACCGTTGCCGGGCCCCACGGCCTGACGGCAGACTGTGTGAGCGCCAGGACCGTCTGAAGGTGAGGGCCACGGGGCCTGACCCGCTTTGCTCTCTGGGAACTTGTCTGCAGCTGACGCAGGCCCCTGCCCATGAGGAAGGTTGGGCCTTCCTCCAGGGCAGGCCTGGGGGAGGGTGAGCTGAGCTCACTGCTGGCTGCTAGGTGTCAGGAGGAAAGTGTGGCCAGCTCCTTCCCTGGGTGGCCCCATATGAGGTGACACTTTGCTGCAGTGCCCTTTCCATGGGAAGATCATCCCAAGAGACGATTCGGGCCAGCCGCTCCGTGAGGAGGACCGG
>JAJIBD010010674.1:0-63265 GCA_021461705.1 Cryptotis parvus | reverse complement strand
CCGTGCTCCCCTGCTGTGTGCTGACCTGCTCTGTGCTGACCTGCTGTGTGCTGACCTCAGTGTGTGCTGACCCTGCTGTGTGCTGACCTCACCATCCGTCTTCCCGTGGGCACGTGGGACATTTTTATAGTCTGCCCCTGGGGCAAGAAGGCAGCGTAACGACTGTGACGCTTGATTCCTGCCCTTCTCTGCTTTGAGTCAGGAAGTGCTGAGCACGTCAGCCCGTCTGGAGCAGAGGGTCGCTCCCAGTTGGTTCTCGGGCTCTGCCTGGCCGAGTCTCCCTGCCCCAGCACATTCAGAGCTTCCTGTCCTGACCAGTCCTGGGCCCAAGGCGGTGCTCCCAGGCCCCGGGAGATGCTGTTTCCTGGCCCTGAGCCCTGTTGTGTCCGGGCAGACCCTGAGCTTGGGGGACAGGGAGGGCCCTGGGCCTGGAATCAGAGTCCAGCATGCAAATGTCACTGCTGGGGTATGGGTGATCCCCACCCCGTGCTGGGGCTCAGCGCAGTGCTCCCTCCACAGCTCTTCTTCTGGCCTAGTGCTCCCTCCTGGCCTGGTGCTCATACCTGGCCCAATGCTCCTCCCCGTAGTGCTCCCCTCTCCTGCCCAGTACTCCTTTCCTAGCCCAGTGCTCCCTCCCATCTGCCCCTTGTAAAATGGATGCAGCCCATGGTGGGCTGCGAGGGAAGTCGGGTCACCAGGCTCTAGGGGGCAGAAGAGGACCCCAGCAGGTCTCCAGTGCGGACTCCACAGTGGGCACACGATCGCCTGTTCAGCCCAGGGGTAGGCAAAGGGTGACCAGGAGCCTGGTCCCCCACGGGAGAGGGCACGGCGGGCGCACAGGTCGCGGGGGAGAGCGCAGCAGAGGCACACAGGTCGCGTGAGAGTGCAGCAGGGCGCACAGGTCATGGGCGAGAGCGCGGCAGGGGCGCACAGGTCATGGGCGAGCCGGCAGGGGCGCACAGGTCGCGGGCGAGAGCGCAGCAGGGGCACACAGGTTGCGCGGGCCAGAGCGCTGCAGGGGGCCACAGGTCGCGGGCCAGAGCACGGCAGGGGGCAGGGGCACAGACCTGTAGCAGTTGTTGTTGTAGTTGTTGTAGCTCCCCAGCGCCGTCAGGCAGCCCAGGCAGATGGCGTAGGAGAAAAAGATCTGCGTGCCGGCGTCCACCCAGACCTGTGGGGAACAGAGGGGTCAGGGCGCCGCTGCAGGGACCCTGTGCCCGACACCCGTCCTCCAGCCAGACAGAAGCAGTGACCACTGGCATGGCCAGCATCATCACGGCTCTCAGAGGAAACCCACATCCCCACACCTCCTGGGGATGGCCACAGCGTGTGAATGCTCGCATCCTCCCGGTCCTGCTGTGCAACCCTGGGAAATGTGGCTCACCCTCTCTGAGGCGTGGTAGGCGCCTCAGCAGCAAAGTGGGGCAAAGACGTGTCTCTGGGTTGAGGTGGGGATTGGGGACCATCACCTGCTCATGCATCAACCAAACGAGGCACCTGTGTCCCTCCTGGGGCCAGCAAGGGCCTCTTCCCTGCTCCCCTTGAGCTGGGGGCCCAGAGTAGGGACGGGAGGTGTGGGAGGCAGGGGCTCAGCTCTACAGGCCCTTGAGAGATCGAGTAACTTCCTCAGAGCCACGCAGCTGAGCACGGGCAGACCCGAGACTCTGGAAACATCCCCCAGAAGTGCTGCGTAACCAACCCCCCAATTCCAGAACCCCCCAGTTCCTGTGAGGCCTGTCACCTCTCCCCTCAGCTCTCCTGAGTACTCCCGACAGTGCTCTGGGCTTGATTACTGCCAGGGACGGGGAGCTCACTACCTTATACGGCAGCTCTCCCTGTCTTTTTAGAGTTGTCTGACCGTTTGAAGGTTTTTCTTCCTGCTTTGGGGCCACACCCAGCCGCATGCCCCGGTACATGGCAAGCGCCCTACCCGCTCTACTATCTCTCCGGTCCGTTAGGGTCTTGGCGTGAGAGAGAACATTCTGCCCTACTGTATTCCTGGTTTTGGGGTCCCCAAACCACCTTCTCCTTGTGCCTAGACTGAAGCTCTGGAGAAGCCCCAAAAGTTCCCTGGCGTGGACGTCCCCTCCCCCACAAGTACCAATCTCTGCTTCCCTTCTGGGAATCAACTGCCGGGAACAGGCCCTGGGGGTCAGGACTGACCAGCTGCTGGACTCCTGACACTCACGAGGGACAGAGACGAGCTCTAACAAAGACACGAGCCCCGGGGTGGGGCCTGGGCTCCGGTTGCAGGGCAGCTAGGCGAGGTCTCAGGAAGAGGGTGTTGGGGTGCTGGGGGGTGCTGGGGGCTGCTGGGGGCACTGGGGGTGCTTGGGGTGCTGGGGAGTGCTGGGGGTCACAGAGACAAGGTAAAGTGGGGCAGGGAGGAGAGAAAGAGACAAGGCTGAGTGGGGGATGGTTGTTGGGTCACACCCTGCAGTGCTCAGGGCTGACTCCTGGCTCTGTGCTCGGGCTCACCTCCTGGCTCTGTGCTCAGGGCTGACTCCTGGCTCTGTGCTCGGGCTCACTCCTGGCTCTGTGCTCGGGGCTGACTCCTGGCTCTGTGCTCAGGCTGACTCCTGGCTCTGTGCTCAGGGCTCACTCCTGGCTCTGTGCTCAGGGCTGACTCCTGGCTCTGTGCTCAGGGCTGACTCCTGGCTCTGTGCTCGGGCTGGCTCCTGGCTCTGTGCTCAGGGCTGACTCCTGGCTCTGTGCTCAGGGCTGGCTCCTGGCTCTGTGCTCAGGGGCTCACTCCTGGCTCTGTGCTCAGGGCTCACTCCTGGCTCTGTGCTCAGGGCTCACTCCTGGCTCTGTGCTCAGGGCTCACTCCTGGCTCTGTGCTCAGGCTCACTCCTGGCTCTGTGCTCGGGGCTCACTCCTGGCTCTGTGCTCAGGGCTGACTCCTGGCTCTGTGCTCAGGGCTCACTCCTGGCTCTGTGCTCAGGGCTCGCACCTGGCAGGGCTTGAACCTGGGTCAGCAGCGTGCAAGACTAGCACCCTCCCCCACTGCGCTATGGCTCTGGGCCCCTAAAGGTGTTGCTTTCCTGGGCAGAAGCTGGACACTCTCTACATTGTTCCCAGGGAAGTGCCCGGCGAGTGGAAGACTCGGGCTGCAGTTTCTGGAGCTGGGCACTCTGCCTCAGTTTCCCCACTGCTGCTCCTGCAGAGTCCGTTTCTACTTAGCCACAGGGAGGTGCAGGGGTGTGGGCTGAGGTGGGAAACTGAGCCACTGCCAGGAGCCGCAGTACCCAGACTGCGTCGGGTCCCTTCGCAGGCTGATCGCCAGCTCCGAGACCAGCCCTGCTAGGGCTCTGCCCGGGCACAAGCAGACAGCCCCGTGTGAGGGTCACCAAATCCCATCATCTGCAGGAAAGCCCCACCCAGGCCCTGCACAGCAAATAAGTGACCTGCAAACCCAAAGACGCCAAAGCAGCCCCCCCGCCCCTGCAGGCAGCCTCCCGCCCGCCATGGCCAGGGACAGACCCTGCAGCAGTCCACGGAGCATGTCCACATCCAGGGGCTTCTGTCGCTGCTGTCCCCCTCCAGCCTCCATCTCCCTGGTCAGGCAGTAGCATGAGCATTTTCCTTCGAGAAACTCTGAGCAGCCTCACGCAGGCCAGTGCCCAGGCTGGCCAATAAAGCATTTCTCTCCGCCACTGCGAGCGTGTGCTGACGAGCACTGCCAAGAAGCCCTTTCCAGGAGCGACTGTGCCTGAAGGGGCAGTCTCGTCTCCCGCAGACGTTGTTTGTAACCTCTGAGGTGCTGGCCTGATGGCAGAGCAGCCGAGGAGAAGAGGAAGCAGTCGCGAGCAAAGGCTTGGAGTGGTGGTCTGAGGGCACTTCTGGATCCAGCCTTGCCTGAAACCAGCCCTACCTGGGTGTATTTCCCACTCATCGTCACCATGTGCAAAGAACTGCTGTCCCTTAGGGCCGTAAGAATTCTGATGAATAGAGCATCAAGCTCTTAGGAAACACACACACACACACACACACACACACACACAAAAGGCCCAATCATTGGGTGAACATCCTTTTCTGGGGAAGCTGGGTTAACTGGGTGCTTCCCACATGCGACACCAATGAAGCTCTCGATAACTCGGGCAGATCAGGTAGAATCATTTCCACTCTGCCACCAGAAAGACCATTCAGAGAACTAGAAATCCTGTACCAAGTTGTGGTAGACGAGGGAAACTTAGCATGCACTGGGGCAACCAAAGAAGGCTGCCTGAAGGAGGCGACCATTCAAAGATCAGAAAAGAGAAAAGACACCTGGGCCCGCAGGATCCTGTGTGTGTGTGGGGGGGGGGGGCGTGTTCGCAGATGGTTTTCCCTCCTTGCTTCCCCATCTCTGGGGCGACGGGCAGGGGGACACCTGTCCATCCTATCCTGGAGATAACCAGTAATTCCAGCCCTCTGGACCACAGAGCCACTGGTCTCCCTGCCTGCTGTGAGGAACTAGGCTGGTCTTGACTGACTCCCCTGAAATCCCCACTGCAGGGACCAGTGCCACAGCACAACAGGGGAGGGCATTTGCCTCGCATGCGGCTGACCCGATTCAATGCCCGGCATCCCACACGGTGCCCCGAGCACTGCCAGGAGTAATTCCTGAGTGCAGAGCCAGGAGTGACCCCTGAGCGTCGTTGGTGCAGCCCCAGCTATTCTCTGTGAGGCCCGTCAGCTCTTCAGGGGTCCCTGCCCGCAGCTGACACCTGCCCTCGCGACTGAGCAGAGCACAAGGCCACGGCATGCAGCGTCTCCTTACAGTGGACAGCAACGTGCGGACAACAGCTGACTGGACAGTGTCCCACCACCCTCTGGTGCTGAGCAGAGCTTGATTTATGCCAAGTTTCCCGAGAGCCTTGAGGCTAGTGCCTGACAGGGTCTGTCTGTTGGCTCCTGTTAGCGTTTCCCTCCCTTGCTCTCTTTCCCGTCAGCTCTTGCCATCTTACTTTTTTGTCTAATGGTATCACCTTGAGATTCTCTGTAGCATGCGCTGCCCTCTGTCTCTTTCCCTCTCTCTCTCCTCTCTCTCCCATTTTTGGGGGCTTCGCCAGGCACTGCTCGGGGCTTACTCCTGGCGGTGCTCATGGGCCATACGGGATACGGCGGATCCAACCCGGGTCAGCCCTGTGCGAGGCCATGACCGCCCGCTGTGCGCTCGCTCTGGCTCTGTTGGCGGCTTCATCTAGCTGAGCTGGTTTTGAGCTAGTAATTTCCCGACCTGATCTGCTCCGGCAGCGTCTTTGGGGGCCGCCTCTGCTCCTCTCCCCACACCCTCCCTGGGCGTTGACCTTGACCCCTGCCTTGGGCTGGCCGAGCAGGACAGCTGCTGTCTCCACTGCTTGAAGCTTTCTGGGTTTGGTTTGACTGGAATGGGAGGCAGGAGCCAGGGGTTTCCTCTCTCTGGGAAAGAATTTTGCTCCTCCGAGACTTTCTCTTCTTCTCTTCTCTTCTCCCCCCTCCCTCCCCTCCCTCCCTCCCTCCCTCTCCTCCCTCCTCCCCTCCCCTCCCTCCCCTCCCCCTCCTCCTCCTCCCCTCCTCCCCTCCTCTCCTCCCTCCTCTTCTCTCTTTTCTTAAAGACATCTGCAAGGTCTTTAACCAATGTCTGTCAACAGCAGCTCCTGAAATGCCTTTTTCTCCAGGCCTCCCCCCACAGTGATCTGTGGGATTTCTTTAATCTTGGGGTTCAGGGACAACTTCCGGCTCAGCACTTGGAGCTGCTCTTGGCACTGCTCGTGGGGCTGTGTCAGGCCAACACACACTCCGGCCTGGCACTGGCTCCCAGGCCCTGGAACGTCTTTGGTTTCCTCCTCCGTGTGTCCCACCATGCGGCTTCTGCTTCCAGGCTTTTCTCTCCATGGAGCACCTCTGCGTGGAGCAGAGGCTGTTGGTGCTGGACCAGACAACAGAACTCTCACGACCTTCCACCAGTGTGGCAGGGTCTTCTGAGGTGGGAAATCTGCGAGGACCCTGTGCACACGGCCCCTGGGCGCTGTCTGCACACGGCCTGTGGACACTGTCTGCACACGGCCTGTGGACGCTGTCTGCACACAGCCTGTGGACGCTGTCTGCATGTGGCCTGTGGACGCTGTCTGTATGTGGCCTGTGGACGCTGTCTGTATGTGGCCTGTGGACGCTGTCTGCATACGGCCTGTGGACGCTATCTGCATGTGGCCTGTGGACGCTGTCTGCACACGGCCCCTGGGCGCTGCCTGCACACGGCCTGTGGACGCTGTCTGCATGTGGCCTGTGGACACTGTCTGCACGTGGCCTGTGGACACTATCTGCTGTGGGCGGCCCGTGGACACTGTCTGCACACGGCCCCTGGGCGCTGCCTGCACACGGCCTGTGGGCGCTGTCTGCACGTGGCCTGTGGACGCTGTCTGCACGTGACCTGTGGACGCTATCTGCACACGGCCCATGGGCGCTGTCTGCACACGGCCCATGGGCGCTGTCTGCACACGGCCCCTGGGCGCTGCCTGCACATGGTCCGTGGACACTGTCTGCACACAGCCTGTGGGCGCTGTCTGCATGTGGCCTGTGGACGCTGTCTGTGCGTGGCCTATAGACGCTGTCTGCACACGGCCTGTGAACGCTGTCTGCATGTGGCCTGTGGACGCTGTCTGTACGTGGCCTGTGGATGCTGTCTGTACGTGGCCTGTGGATGCTGTCTGCACGGCCCGTGGACACTGTCTGCATGTGTCCTGTGGATGCTGTCTGCACACGGCCTGTGGACGCTGTCTGCATGTGGCCTGTGGACGCTGTCTGCACACGGCCTGTGGACGCTGTCTGCACGTGGCCTGTGGACGCTGTCTGCATGGCCCGTGGGCGCTGTCTGCATGTGTCCTGTGGATGCTGTCTGCACACGGCCTGTGGACGCTGTCTGCACGTGGGCCTGTGGACGCTGTCTGCACGTGGCCTGTGGACGCTGTCTGCACGTGGCCTGTGGGCGCTGTCTGCACGTGGCCTGTGGACGCTGTCTGCGTGGCCTGTGGACACTGTCTGCACGTGGCCTGTGTAAACCGTCTGCACACAGCCCATGGATGCTGTCTGCATACGACCCATGGACCCTGTCTCTACAGAGCCCGTGGGACTCTGTTCTCACATGACCCCTGGATGCCATCTGCACACAGCCCATTAATGCTATATGCACCCGGCCCATGGACCCTATCTGCACACGGCCACGCTAGCCTGGCTTTCACACACACGGTTTGGCCATTTCTTTGGCCCACACAGGGCAGGAGGCAGGTTCTTGGGCTCCACATTTCACAGAGACAGGCTGGGCATCCCGGGAGTATGGGGGCCCTGCACCCTACCGGTCACGGGGACAAAGGCAACCCCACCGAGAAGGGAAAAGTGCCGAGTGGGTCCTGCACCACAAGGGAGCAGCTGAGCGGAGAAAGGGCGGAGAAAGGGCGAGAAAGGGAGGAAAAAGGGCGGGAAAGGGCGGAGAAAGGGCGGAGAAAGGGGCAGAGAAAGGGCGGGGAAAGGGCGGGGAAAGGGCGGAGAAAGGGCGGAGAAAGGGCGGAGAAAGGGCGGAGAAAGGGGCGGAGAAAGGGAGGAAAAAGGGCGGGAAAGGGAGGAAAAAGAGGCGGGGAAAGGGGCGGAGAAAGGGCGGGAAAGGGCGGAGAAAGGGCGGAGAAAGGGCGGAGAAAGGGGCGGAGAAAGGGCTTCCTCTCCCCAAGAGTCCTGAGGCTAAGTGGGCTCCGCCAGAACAAGGCAGGGATGCCGGGTCAGCTGGGCCGGGCAGCCCCAGGTTCCGCAGGGATGAATGGGGGCGTCTGGTATGGGGGCGGGGCGGTGACGGTCAGACTCCGGAGGATAGGCTGTATTGGAACTGGGGGCAGAAGAGGGTCCCGCCCTCGAGCTTTGGACGAGGGGGGCCAGGAGGAGCACCCCACGAATTCCACAGCTGTGCAGTATGGCCCATGTGGGCAGCGTGGCAGTGGGCATGGCTGACCCCACATCCCGGGATGCCCTGCTTGGGTGGACATCACTGCCCTCTTACACACAGCTGGGCACTGTCCTCCGTGCCCCTCCTGCCCACAGAATCTCTCATGTCCTACATGTCTGGGGGCGGCGGCTTCCTGCCTTTCCCCACTCTTGCAGAGAGTTGGGCTGTCTGGGGATCAGGTGGCTGGAGAGAGGGTGCCAGCCCCTCACCGCACCCCACTCGCAAAGGCTGAGACGGGAAGAGCTCTGGGCTGGGGCTCCCAGCTTGGGGAAGCAGCACTTAGCAAGCTCAGTGGCGGGCTAGAAGGGTCAGTGGGGGAGTGAGCGGGGAACCCAGGAGGGCCACTGGTCAGACTGTGCTGGGCACCATCACAGGAGCCTGGGGCCTCTGGCAGCTGCCACTCCATAGGCCAGAAGGACCCTGGGGCCCACGGACAGGCAGCAGAGCATGGCATTGCTGTGGGGAGGTGGGACAGGGGCAGGCAGGGGCGGGCACAGAGGGGTGTCCTGAGCGTCTCAGGTGGAGGTGGGGAGCCAGGCGCCGGCCCTGCCCTGGCGGGCTGGGTGACCTCGCTGCATTGCAAAGAGCAGCCGAGGCTGAGGGACCCACACGGGGACCGCCCGCACTCAGCAACGGTGCTCCCTGCTCTCACCAGTGCGTGCAGGCCCAGACGAGGAGCCAGCAGCACGCACCCCACGTGTGTCCCCTGTCCCAAACACGGCCCAGGCGCATACGGCCACGGCCCACGACGGCACAAACCCCAAGTACAGCACACAACCCCATGTACGGCACACAGCCCCATGTCGGCACACAGCCCCATACGCACACAGCCCCATGTACGGCAACGCCCCATGTACGGCACACAGCCCCATGTACGGCACACAGCCCCATGTACGGCACACAGCCCAGACAGGGCGCCGGAGACAGCCTCGGTCTCTTGGTCTCGGGTCTAATAAACCGTTTGGGGTTCAGGAGCTCTCTGAGACGTCACAGGACCTTAACTCATGTTCTTTCCTTTCCTGAATACTTTTTTTTCAACAACACACATGTATGCACATGCCCACACATGCATGCGCATATCACATACATCATGTACATGCCACATCCAGCCACACCCACACGCATGCATAGATATGCACAAGTCTGTATGCCCACACACGCCCCACATGCACCCACACACATGCCCACACACAAACATGCCCCACATGCACACACATAGCACATATGCCCACACGCTCACACACATGCCCACATATATGCCCCACATGCACACACGGACAAACATGCACACACAAACTCAGGCATGCATATACATGCTCACACACATGCCCACATGCCCCATGCACACGCACACACACATGCTGACTTTTGCACGCCTTCAGTGGAGGCGAGACAGCGCCTGGAGAGGCGGCGGAAAGGGCCGAGTGAGCCTTCACTTCTCGCTGCCTCTCTGACGGTGAAGACCCTGGAGGACCCAAGTAGGTCAGGAGAAGCCGACAGCTGTTTCCAGCGGGGGCCTGACAGCGGCCTTTGTCCGAGTGAAGAATGACACGGAAATCACTTCCTCCCATGCTTTCTCAGCCTGCACCGTTGCCAGGCGCTGCCCGGTCTCCATCGTCCACTGCTGAGCCGGAGCTGGACAGTACAGTATGGCCATAAAGGGGAGGGAGTCCAGAGGAGGGGCCGGCAAAAGCCCTCACAATGGACGGGGCTGGAGGCCCACTGGGAGATACTTAAATGTTAATGCAATGGGCAGGCAGGGGGCACCGTGGAGGCAAGTAGCTGGAGTCCCGTGGAAGCACATTCTACAGCCTCTGTGTGCTGACCCACGTGTGTCCCTGTGCACTGACCCCTGTGTGTCCCATTTCCACTAAGCGTCCCTGGATGGGGTCCTTCCCACCTCTGAAAACCCCAGGACAGGGGCCTGAGCTGGCTTCAGCGCTGGGGCTATAGAGTAATGTCCTTTTTGGAGCACTGGCAAAACTGCCTGTTTGGGTCAGGCAAGTGGCATGTGCCCGAGAGAGAGAGAGAGAGAGAGAGAGAGAGAGAAGCAGGGAGAGAGAGTGTGAGAGAGGGGCCGGAGTGACAGCACAGCGGGGAGGGTATTTGCCTTGCATGCAGTCAATGGAGATGGACATGATGGAGATGGGTTTAATCTCCATTATCCCACATGGTCCCTGGGCACCGCCAGCATAGACTTCTGAGTGCAGAGCCAGGAGTAACCCCTGAGCATTGCCAGGTGTGACCCAAAAAGCAAAATAAATTAAAAAAAGCGAGCTCCTCCTGACCACAAGGTCTCTGGCAGCTGCGGGCCAGGAGAGCCTGGGACTAGCACTGGAGCTGTCATTGGCGCCCACCTATAGAAACATCCTGCCGGGGCAAGTGTGGCGGTGTGGCAGCGAGGGCATTGGCTTCATGTGGCTGACTCAGGTACCATCCCTGGCACCCCACATGGGTCCTTGACCCGCTAAGAGTGATCCCGAGTGCAGTGCCAGGTGTGCCCCCAAACCAAGCAAAAATGGATCCTCTTGAGAGGAAAAGGTGAATGTGTGGGCAATGGCAGCCCCCTGAGGTCAGCCCAGCGAGGCAGGTGGACCTGGGGATTCTGTCCTCAAGCCCCGGGCACCCCAGCTCTGGGCTTGGCACACAGTACATAGCGCAGGTCTGGAAGGGGCAGAGAAGCTCTGTGGGGACCACGCGGAGACTGTGCTAGGCTGAGCATCAGGGCCCTGGGCCCGAAGTCCCTGTGCACTGACCCTCAGGTCTTTTGTTCTTTTCCTGGTCTGTTTTCCTGACCAGAGAAGGAACCTGGACGCCATGGAAACGGGGCAAGGTGGCCAGGACAGCACTGCAAGTAATGCAGAAGTGGCAGACATCACCAATCAATCCCAGCAGCCCTGCAGGGCAGCTGCAGTGAGACACGCCCACCCCAGACATAATCAATCAATCCCAGCACCTCCCACCCTGGGCAGCTGCAGGAGACACACCCACCCCAGACATCACCAATCAATCCCAGCAGCCCTGCAGGGGCAGCTGCAGGAGACACGCCCACCCCAGACATCACCAATCAATCCCAGCACCTCCCACCCTGGGCAGCTGCAGTGAACGGTGCCCACCCCCAGGCATCACTAAGGGATCCCAGCACCTCCCACCTGGGCAGCTGCAGTAAGCAGTACCCATCACCCGCTGGAGCTGGACTTGGTGTTTCAGCCCTGACACAGGGGCAGGAGCAGGGACATTCTGGAGCTTGTGATGATGGTCCTGTGGGTGTTTCAACCTCACAGTTTTGAAGTGCCAGGAAGAGCGCCTGGGACCCCATGGAACGCCTGCGGCGTGGTCAGACTCGGGTGGGAGGCTGGTGGGTCATCGTCTAACGCTACAGGAGAAACTCACTCCTGGATTCAGACTTGGGGTCCTGGAGCCCGTCAAAGACCCAAGTGAAATGTTCTGGCAGGAAAGACCCGGGCCCTGATCAGGTCTGGAGCCGGAAGTCGCGGGCTCTCCGACCACTGATGCGCAGAGCAGGCTCTGTTGTTCTGTGGCTCTGGCTAGCACCTACTCAGCGCTGGGGTGGGAAACGCCATGAAAACCCACAGGGAGGTGGGGGGTGCTGCCCATCCCACAAGACGTGGAGTCAGCAGAGCAGAGAAAGATCCCGTCCCTGCCGGGAGAGAGTGGAGCCAGGTGGGGGCAACCCCCGGCTGCACGAGGCCCCTGTGCCCTCTCTCGGCCCAGAATCCCAGACAGTACAGGGATGAGCTCCCTGTCGCCGGAGCTAATCAGGCAAGGAGCAGTCTGGCCCTGCCGGGTAGTTTAGGGCAGAGTCTTGAGATTCCTAGCTCCTGGAAACTTAGAGGTCAGGGAGTCCATCACGTCTGCACTGCATGGCCCATGCAGGGGGAAGGACCCTCTTACTCTTGTCTGTGCCCAGCGTCCAGGTCAGGTGCTCATGACCTAGCAGGCTCGGGACTTCCCTAGGGCGTACAGTATGACACAGAGCAGGCCGGGTGTCAGCCCGACGGGCTGCGTGGGGTGTGCTGGTTTGTACCAGCTTCCGCTCCTGGACTCCAGGGAAATGAGAGCTGTGGACAGACACTGAGCTCAGGACCGGGCGGGTCTGGTGGGGTCCACTAGGGACCCAGACGGCTGGAGCAGCATCAAGGGTATGGGGTGTGAGGGTGGAAGCGCCTCTTGTCCCGCCCCGCCAGGCCCAGAGCCGAGGGGCAGCCGGGAGCTTGGCTCACTCAGCCCATCTCCTGGTGCCTCCGGGCAGGGGCGGGTGGGGAGCCCTCATGGTGGGCAGGGTGGGCAGGGGGTCCGCCTGATCCCTGCCCATGCCCTGAGGTGCAGAGCTGCCTCGGAACCCAGAGAGAAAGGAGCAGGCGTAGGAGTCTCCCGGCCGCAGACAGCTTCAGATCTCTCCCTCGTCACTGGCCGCTAGAGGGTGGATCATCCTCATTCCTCGTGCCATGAGCTCCACTCACGCACGAGGAAACTGAGGTCGCAGAAGCCGCTCACAGACTTCCCGGCCTGCAGCTGCCCTGCATAAGCCGCCGAGAGGGTGAACCCAGGACCACCCGGCCGGGTGTCTGTTCCCAAGGGCCCTGGCAGGCACCGCACAGCCAAGTGGAGAGGTAACAACTTCAGACATGCCAGCTCCCTCTGGCCGACAGAGGGGCAAGCCCAGAGTGACCAGGGTAGGGGACTGGGCAGGCCCTGAGCACACGACTGACCGCCACCCTCCTTCCCCCTCGGGTGCAGTGAGGCTGGGCTGCAGCATGGGGAGCTGGTCTCTTCACGCCATAGCCCCTCTGCTGGCCCCCAGCTCAGACGCAGTCTCAGGGCCACCCCTCCCCCAGAGCTGCCCTCAGCAACTTCGGTCCCCGGCCGGCGCTGGAGCAGCAGAGCCCAGGTGGTGGCTTTAAGAATAAACCGAGCCGTGCGTGCAAGTGTTGAGGGGGAAGTTTGCTGATGTCGGCAGCTGACTCTGCAAAGCAGCCAGAAAAGGAAGCAGCGGCCGCAAGAGATGCTGGGAAGGTGTGTGGGGGCTGCTCCCGCCCTGGGAGGGCTGGGGCGAGGGGTGGTGTTCCTGGGGTAGCAGGCACCAGCCCGGAGCAGAGGAAGCCTCCAGTTGAGGCATGGTGCAACCCACCCCTGGGCGACAGGGTAGGAACCGTGTCCCGTCAGTGGGGTAAACTGAGGCAAGCCCAGCTGCGAGGCAGGTCACACTCAAACCCTGTCCTATAACCAGGCCCCTTCTTGCCGCCCATAGAGCTGCCATGCATGTCTCCGCTCACGCATGGCGTGGCCTGTCCACACGTGGCCACAGACTCCCTGGAGGCTCGACTGCTTTGACATTCAGCAGATCTGGTCAGAGAAGGTTGTGGTTCCTGTGGTGGATGGTGTCGGTCTAGACGGGGGTGGGGTAGGGGCTCCTGGAGGGACCTGCTCCATTCTCAGGTGTGTGTGAAAGGTGGGTTTCCTCTGCGTGGGTCCTTGGTGAGTTCTCCACCCTCCCTACAAACTGTAGGCCTGGGAGGGTGAGGACACCCAAAGGTCACTTGCTTCCTCCCACCATGGCTCTCTGACTGGTCTCACCTCCTGAAGGCCAGGGCTTCCTGTGTCCACTGGGGAGGGTGTGGCTAAAGCTGATTCAGATGAGTGGGCCTGCAGAACTCGACTTTCTACATGCTCCCGACAAGGACATGGCTGCTGATTCAAGGGCCACGAGCCAAAGAGTGAGGGCGGATGCTTGAAATGAGGGTTCTGCTTGCATGCACGTCAGTCTGCCTGTATGCGTGGGTCTGCCTGTATGCACGTGGGTCTGCCTGTATGCACGTGGCTCTGCCTGTATGCATGTGGGCCTGCCTGTATGCACGTGGCTCTGCCTGTATGCACGTGGCTCTGCCTGTATGCATGTGGGCCTGCCTGTATGCACGTGGGTCTGCCTGTATGCACGTGGCTCTGCCTGTATGCACGTGGCTCTACCTGTATGCATGTGGGCCTGCCTGTATGCACGTGGCTCTGCCTGTATGTACGTGGCTCTGCATGTATGCACGTGGCTCTGCCTGTATGCACGTGGCTCTGCCTGTATGCACGTGGCTCTGCCTGTATGCACGTGGCTCTGCCTGTATGCATGTGGGCCTGCCTGTATGCACGTGGCTCTGCCTGTATGCGTGACTCGCCTTATGCCGTGGCTTTGCCTGTATGCATGTGGCTCTGCCTGTATGCACATGGGTTTGCCTGTATGCATGTGGATCTGCCTGTATGCATGTGGGCCTGCCTGTATGCATGTGGATCTGCCTGTATGCACGTGGTTCTGCCTGTATGCACGTGGCTCTGCCTGTATGCACGTGGGTCTGCCTGTATGCACGTGGCTCTGCCTGTATGCATGTGGCTCTGCCTGTATGCACATGGCTCTGCCTGTATGCACGTGGCTCTGCCTGTATGCACATGGGTCTGCCTGTATGCATGTGGATCTGCCTGTATGTACGTGGCTCTGCCTGTATGCACGTGGCTCTGCCTGTATGCATGTGGCTCTGCCTGTATGCACATGGGTTTGCCTGTATGCATGTGGATCTGCCTGTATGCACGTGGCTCTGCCTGTATGCACGTGGCTCTGCCTGTATGCACGTGGCTCTGCCTGTATGCATGTGGCTCTGCCTATATGCACATGGCTCTGCCTGTATGCACGTGGCTCTGCCTGTATGCACATGGGTCTGCCTGTATGCATGTGGATCTGCCTGTATGCACGTGGCTCTGCCTGTATGCGCGTGGGTCTGTCTGTATGCATGTGGATCTGCCTGTATGCACATGGGTCTGCCTGTATGCACGTGGCTCGGCCTGTATGCACGTGGATCTGCCTGTATGCACGTGGATCTGCCTGTATGCACGTGGGTCTGCCTGTATGCACGTGGCTCTGCCTGTATGCGCATGGGTCTGCCTGTATGCACGTGGCTCTGCCTGTATGCACGTGGCTCTGCCTGTATGCACATGGGTCTGCCTGTATGCACGTGGATCTGCCTGTATGCACGTGGGTCTGCCTGTATGCACGTGGGCTTCTGCCTGTATGCACGTGGCTCTGCCTGTATGCACATGGGTCTGCCTGTATGCACGTGGGTCTGCCTGTATGCATGTGGGTCTGCCTGTATGCTCGTGGGTCTGCCTGTATGCACGTGGCTCTGCCTGTATGCCTGTGGCTCTGCCAGTTGCCTATGGTGGGTCTGCCTGTATGCCCGTGGCTCTGCCTGTATGCCTGTGGGTCTGCCTGTATGCACGTGGGTCTGCCTGTATGCCTGTGGCTCTGCCAGTTGCCTATGAGTGGGTCTGCAGGATGATTCAATTTCTACTTGCATGTGGCAGCAGACCCCAGAAAAGCCTCCCTCACCACCTCAGCACTTCCCTCACCTTCACACCTCTCCTGGTGTCACTGGCGACACCTGTTGTCTCCTGGTGTCACCATGCCTTTCTGCCTGATCTGCTTCCCAGAGGCTTTTAAAAGCATGGGGGGGTTCCTGGGGAGTGAGTGCTGGACTCCATCTGCCACGTGTGGTGCCATGTAAATGCCTGAGGTTTGTTAGGAGAATGAAACTACAAAGGCTGGGCCCAGAAATTAAAGCATGTACATCCTGCCAGGACATGGCCAGCAGTAGTGGACCTTGACTCCATGGTGGGCGCATTGCCACATACAACACAATTGGCACCTCTCATTAAACCACACCTCCGATGAGCTCCACAACCAAGCTCCAAAAGGGCATGACGCTGCTGAATCTCCCCAGGTAGACGGGACCGGGCTGGCAATTCTGGGCCCTTTGGAATGTGGGTGTGCACAGCCCCTTTCTGCCTGAAAGCCCAGCAGCCCACAGCCACACCTGACACCCTCCCAACATGAAACGGTCCAGTGCTACAATGAACCATATCAAGTCACCACAATGTTCAAGCTCCACAGCTCCTGGAGTGTGAGACCACATACGCAGCCACATGACACCTGCAATTTTCACAGCACTGTCAACCCAGTGGGAGCACAGTCAATCTGGTGGGAAAGTTTCATAGAGGCCCACGGAGCTCAGTGAGTGAAAACAGCAACGACAAAGGCTCAACTGGCACCAGCAGCCCAGTTAATCCTCCACACTTGTAGTGACACCATGGTGAGACATGATAATAATGATCACAGACTCCAGTGATCTATGTTTGATAATTCATTGGCCTTTTCACTGTGAAAAACAATGTGGTTTAAATTTGTGCCTACTAAGGAGGCAGGCTTGGGGTGGGTGGGAAACGGGACACTGGTGGAGGGAAGGTCACATTGGAGGGGGAATTGGTGATGGCACAGTGAATGCCTGAAACAACTGGATTATGAACAATTTGGAATACCATGGGGTTATAGTAAATAAAAATCACCTACCCCGCTGTGAAGGTGAGGGAAGTGCTGATGGCCACAGCCTGAAAGAGGATGAGCCGGACTCAACTCCAAGCACTACCCTACAAGGACCCTATTTGAAGGCTCAGGAACAAGGACCCTGGGCTGGAGAGAGAGGACAGTAGGGAAGGCACTTGCCTTGCAGGTGGCCGACCCTGGCACCATGCCTGGCACCACACAGGTTCCTCAGTGACACCAGGAGAGATCCCTGAGCATAGAGCCAGGAGTAGCCCCAGCATGGCCCATCCCACACAAACAATACCCCGAGCCCAAAATAAAGAGCCAAAACCAGAGCCTTAAGTTGGTGTGGATGGGGGGAGCTGATGGAGCAGCTCCAGAAAGAGGCTTCATGAGTGCTTGCGCCCAAATGCTTCCAGCTGCCTGTTTGTACCTGGCAACCTGGAAAGGATGCAAAAGTCCGTGAACACTGAAAGGATGAACACACGATGGGGGCAGACACCAAGAGCGTCTCCAAGGACAAAGCAGAAACAGGCTATTAAGTTACTAACAGCCCCGCAGGAACCTCTAACTCCCATCAGCAGGGCGGATCGGAAAGGGAAAATGATGGCGATCGTGAAAAGGTCAGTGGAGACAGGAAGCGGAAGGGTGAGGAGGGGGGAGTCTGCGCGGGACCCTCAGAGTGCCCCGAGTCAGCACCCAGGCCTCACGCTGGAGAGGAGGCCAGCAGCCCGGAGGGAGGGACATGGCAAGGACGGATCTCACCAGTGTCTCCTTGCCTGCCGCCATGCAGGGTGGGGTGGGGGTTGGGGGAGACTGAGGCAGGCAGAGGAGATCACCCTGTGCGTCTTTCTTCTGCCAACTGAAGACTTTCAGTGTCTGTGTACACCACATCCTCCATTCATTGAAATGCAGACAATAGGATCTGAGCTGAGCCAGTGGGGAGGCGCTGCCTGTACCCCTGAGCCTGCCGGGGTGATCCTGAGCAGAGCACCAGGGGAAGCCCTGAGCATAGCCGGGGGTGTGGTCCCCCAAAGAAATGTGTCCAGCAGCATTTTCTCATGTGAGATAATTCTCCTTCAACTAAACACCCCTGTCCTAGGAGTCACCCCTTACCCTGCCCTCCAGCCCCTCCACAGAGCTCAGCACGGGGCACTGCTGGACACTGCTGGACACTGCTTGCCCACGGGGCGGGAAGCTGGCAGGTCCCAATATGGCTGGAGGAAGAGGCCCAAGATTCTGCCACACAACATCAACAGATTGTGGGAGACCCACTGGACACTGGCGGTTGGTGTCCCTCTGGCTGGACATTGGCAGTTTGTGTCCCTCTGGCTGGACACTAGCGGTCTGTGTCCCTCTGGCTGGACACTGGCAGTCTGTGTCCCTCTGGCTGAGTACCAGTTACTGGTGTTGCTCCAGCTGCTACAGCTTGGGGCACCAGCGCCTTGGTTCTCCCAAGGATGCCCACGGCTGGTGACACTTTTCTTTCCTGAGAGTGCAAGTCCTCAAGGCCAAAGATGGTCGAGCCCTGCCCCGCCCCACCGCCTCACGCTCCCTCACACTCTGCCCCACACTGCAGGGACCCCTGAAGTCCCGAGCTCCACCCTCTCCACGAGCTCCTGTGCCTGGGTTCAGCGAGAGAAACTCTAGCAGGGCCAGCCTGAGAACGTGTGGGAAGTGGCCGGGCTGCTCCCCGGGCCCTGCTCCCAGAAATTCTCTGCCCTTCCTGGACGTCAGCTAGTCCTCGGCCCCCTCAAGGGGAAAATCAAGATGTGAGTCAAGGTCACTTTCTGTCCCCATTTCCTTCCACCGCCAAACTCTGCGCTTTGGCTCTTCCTGTGCACCGGGGACATGCCGCTATTTCTTCTCACCTCACTGAGTTTGCTCCCAGCAGGAGGGGTTTGAAAGACCAGATCAAGGTCTCCAGAAGCATCCTCCGTAGGAAGGTGCCATCAGCGAAGCCTCAGTCACCTGCTGCAGGGCCTCTTGTGTGTGCTCGGGAGAAAGCACTGCTGACTTAGGAGTCTTGTGTTTTATTTGGGGGCCACGGCGGTGCTCAGAGATCACTCCCAGTGGGACGTGAGGGACCATATGGGGTACCAAGGATCACACCTGGGTTGGCCACATGCAAGGCAAATGCCTGATCCCCTGTTCCAGAGCTACTGAATTCTGGAACCCAGAGCCTGGGGGCCGCAGGGGATTCTGGGGACAGCTCCATCAGGCCAGTCACTCGGAACTGAGCTATCCCACAGCCCTATCGGCCGCTGAGAGTTTAGACTCCTCAGGAGTGACCCCCAGACTATTGCCCTCACCTCAGTGTTGTAGCCCCGACAGAAACCTGCCCTGCAGACACTCTGGGCCACAGCCACTCCCTCACCTCGCTGACCATCCTGCTCTGCTCGTCTTCCAGCCCTTCAGGAGTGAGTCACAGGCTCCTTGATTCATGGACCTACTCTGCACTGAGCCATGAGAAATAACCACAGGCTCTATTTGCTGTCCTTCAGCTAGACCACCACAGAGCACCCACTAGCTGCCCACCCACATCTGTTCATCTACCATTCATCCTCCATCACCTACCTACCATTCATCACCCACCTACCACCCATCACCCACCTACCATCCATCACCTACCTACCACCCATCACCCACCTACCATCCATCACCTACCTACCACCCATCACCCACCTACCATCCATCACCTACCTACCATCCATCACCCACCTACCATCCATCACCTACCTACCACCCATCACCTACCTACCACCCATCACCTACCTACCACCCATCACCCACCTACCACCCATCACCTACCTACCATCCATCACCTACCTACCACCCATACCTACCACCCATCACCTACCTACCACCCATCACCTACCTACCATCCATCACCTACCTACCACCCATCACCTACCTACCACCCATCACCTACCTACCACCCATCACCTACCTACCACCCATCACCCACCTACCACCATCACCTACCTACCATCCATCACCTACCTACCATCCATCACCTACCTACCATCCATCACCTACCTACCATCCATCACCTACCTACCTACCACCCATCACCTACCTACCATCCATCACCTACCTACCATCCATCACCTACCTACCATCCATCACCTACCTACCACCTATCACCTACCTACCATCCATCACCTACCTACCATCCATCACCTACCTACCACCCATCACCTACCTACCATCCATCACCTACCTACCATCCATCACCCACCTACCATCCATCACCTACCTACCACCCATCACCTACCTACCATCCATCACCTACCTACCATCCATCACCCACCTACCATCCATCACCTACCTACCACCCATCACCTACCTACCATACATCATCTACCTACCATCCATCACCTACCTACCATCCATCACCTACCTACCACCCATCACCCACCTACCATCCATCACCTACCTACCACCCATCACCCACCTACCACCCATCACCCACCTACCATCCATCACCTACCTACCACCCATCACCTACCTACCATCCATCACCTACCTACCATCCATCACCCACCTACCATCCATCACCTACCTACCATCCATCACCTACCTACCACCCATCACCTACCTACCATACATCATCTACCTACCATCCATCACCTACCTACCACCCATCACCTACCTACCATCCATCACCTACCTACCATCCATCACCTACCTACCACCCATCACCTACCTACCATCCATCACCTACCTACCATCCATCACCCACCTACCATCCATCACCTACCTACCACCCATCACCTACCTACCACCCATCACCTACCTACCACCCATCACCTACCTACCATCCATCACCCACCTACCACCCATCACCCACCTACCATCCATCACCTACCTACCATCCATCACCTACCTACCACCCATCACCTACCTACCATCCATCACCTACCTACCACCCATCACCTACCTGCCATCCATCACCTACCTACCACCCATCACCTACCTACCATCCATCACCTACCTACCATCCATCACCTACCTACCACCCATCACCTACCTACCATCCATCACCCACCTACCATCCATCACCTACCTACCATCCATCACCTACCTACCATCCATCACCTACCTACCATCCATCACCTACCTACCATCCATCACCTACCTACCATCCATCACCTACCTACCATCCATCACCCACCTACCACCCATCACCTACCTACCACCCATCACCTACCTACCACCCATCACCTACCTACCACCCATCACCTACCTACCACCCATCACCTACCTACCATCCATCACCTACCTACCACCCATCACCTACCTACCATCCATCACCTACCTACCACCCATCACCTACCTACCACCCATCACCTACCTACCATCCATCACCCAACTATCATCTATCCATTCATCCCTCTACTTTCTATCCATCCTCACTACCTACCCATCCATCCATCCATCCATCCATCCATGTGTTCATCGTCCATCCATTTAGCATCCATCTACCCATCCATCCTCCCATCCACCCACTCATCCATCCATCGATCCATCCATCCATCGATCCATCCATCCATCCATCCATCCATCCATGTGTTCATCGTCCATCCATCCATGTCTTCATCGTCCATCCATCCAGCATCCATCTACCCATCCATCCTCCCATCCACTCATCCACTCATCCATCCATCCATCCATACATACATACATACATGTGTTCATCGTACATCCATCCAACATCCATCTACCCATCTATCCTCCCATCCACCCACACATCCACTCATCCACTCATCCATCCATCCATCTTCCCATCCATCTACTCATTCATCTTCTCATCCATCCTTCCATCCGTCCATCCATCCGTTCATCCATCCGTCTGTCCATCCGTCTCTCTGTCCATCCATCCATCCATCCATCCATCCATCCATCCATCCATCCATCCATCCATCCATCCATCCATCCATCCATCCATCCATCCATCCATCCATCCATCCATCCATCCATCCATCCATCCATCCATCCATCCATCCAGTCACCTGTTCCCTGACCATTACTGCCTAGAAGCCTCACGTGAGGCAGGTTTGTGCCAAGAAGGAGGAAGCCGGCGATGAGCACACACATGAGTGAGGGGCAGCTCTCTGCCCCCGTGGAGCTCCTATTCCCGTGGGGAGAGTCCCCGAGTTTATCAAGGAGGATAAACAGATTGTTTCCAATGCTCTCCAATGCTTTCCATGAAGGAAGTAAATGCAGGGCCATGTCAAAGGCGGGGACTTGCTGTGTGTGTGTGTGTGTGTGTGTGTGTGTGTGTGTGTGTGTGTGTGAGGGGCAGCTGCTCAGGGACAACTGCTTTGCAGTTGGCACACAGGGAAGGGGTGTCCGTGGGGAAGAGTCCCGGGCACCGGACGGTAGGAACGGGCAGGAGGAGCCGGGGTGCCTGAGCAGGCTGGAACGAGGAGAAGCCTCAGAAGGCGCCATGGCCTTGACAAAGGGTGGGTTAGTCTGGAGTTAGCCCGAGCCAAAGGGAATTTCTGAGGGGGATGGGGAGACTTCTGCCCACCCAGACGGACAGCAGCCTGGCCTCCCCTCACAGCCAGTGTCAAAGCACATAGTGGCGCCCACTGTCAGTTGACCATGGACAGGAGACTGGAGAGAGAGAGGGGGGGAGAGAGAGAGAGAAAGAGAGGGGGAAGGAAAGAGAGGAGGGAGGGAGAGGAGGGAGGGAGCACTCCCTTACAGCGAGCCCCACTAGGTGGGTTTCCCTCAACAGCGAGACCTGGGCCCTCGTCCTGCCCATGCTGGACGTCAGGGAATGAGGCACCCCTGACTCCACCCTGTTTTGGGTTTGGTTTTGGTTTTCAGACCAAACACTTTGCGTTGCTCAGGGCTGACTCTTTACTCTGCACTCTGGGATCACCCTGGCAGGGCTCAGGGGAGCTTCAGGGATGCTGGGACAGAACCTGGGGGGCCACCTGCAAGGCAACTGCCCTCCCCTGCTGCTGTGGCTTGGGCCCTAGGAAACACAGGTAGTGGACAAGCGTTTAGGTGAGTGGTCAGTATCTGACCTTCCTCCTGAAATGAAGCCGGCACCCCTGAGAGGAGGAAACAGAACCATGTCCACCGCAGAGGCCCAGGGCGTGACAGAGACGTGCAGGGCTGACCAGACACACAGACCAGAGGAAGTGGGGCCCCTACTCCAGGGGGCCGAGCTAGACCTAAAGGAGATGAAGACCGGAAGGAAAACCCCATTGGGAAAGGCTGCAGCACCCTCCAGGGCAGCTTGGCTGGGGCTGTCGGGTAAGGCAGCCGTGGGCAGCGAGTGTCCGCCCGGCACTGCCCTTGGGCAGAAGCTGCCCATCTCCACGAGGCTCAGATCTGCTGCTGCGTCCCCAGGGCAGACCCAACTGGCAGAATCAGTGGTGAAGGGTGCCCAGGGTGCGGGGGTTCCGTCCCAGGGTGCTACAGGGTCCCCCCACAATTAATTCATCCTGTCAGCATAGTTTCACACCCAAGTGCTGAAGTCAAAGGCAGCGTGTGTCCATTCTGGTTTGTGTATGGGGACTTTGGGGCCACACCCGGCGGTGCTCAGGGCTGGCTCGTGGCTCTGCGCTCAGGGCTGACTCCTGGCAGGGCTCAGGAGACCATATGAGATGCCGGGGATGGAACCAGGACCAGCCACGGGCCAGGCAAGTACTTTCCGCGCTGAACGACCTCTCTGGCTCCAAAGCCCCCATCTTATCTCTCGGGCCCCGAGCCCCTGCAGTGACTCTCCCTGCTGGTTTGGGGTCCCACAGCCTGTCTCCACCTCGGGTCCCCACCAGCACCTGAACCGCCGCCGCCGCCAGGTGGCAGCACGTCCAAGGCTGCGGCCCGCACTCGGCTGGGGAGGGGTTTCCCAATTTGCCTTCTCGCTGGGAGGGGTTGGGTGGTCTGAGCTGCCCTCCCAGTTTCACGCACCCCTCCCAGCTCCCAGCCCCCGGCCTTGGACGGCCCCAGAGGCCTCGGCTCCGCGGAGGAGCCGCCTCGGGAAAGGCGCAGCCTGGAGCCGTCAGCGCCTCTGTTCTTTCTCACCCTCAGCACACACTCAGAGAAGGGAGGAGAGGCGGAATCTGGGGCGGGAGAGGCGGCTTCCTGTGCGCTCCCGAGGCTGAAAAGACGAAAATGAGACTGAGGGGAAGACGCTGGCATGGAGGCGCTCCCCACTTGAGAGGGACACGGAGCTGACTGGGGGACAAATAGGCGTTTAGAAAGTCCTGACAGAGCACGGGACGGACGTGGGCACAAGGCCCGCTGGAGCGCCCGCTGGGCCAGGGCCCAAGGCCCGCCCTGCCTGCACCCTGCTGCCCGGCTCTGGCCGCCAAGGCAGGGGGTGGGGGCAGCGGCAGCGCTGTCCTGCAGAGACCACCCACCGCTGCCGGGGTCTGGGGCCCAGAGCGAGGGTGCAGGAGAGCCGTGTCTGCGCGACAGGCCCCGGAGCGAGGGTGCAGGAGAGCCGTGTCTGCGTGACAGGCCCCGGCCCCAGCCTGCTGGGCGCTTCACTGACCGGGACAGGGGCCCGGTGCCACGAGGCCGCCCGGCCAGCAGCTGTCGGCGGGGGAGGCCCGGGCCACAGAGCCCCACAGCCGAACCCGAACAGCACATCTGCTCCCACAACCACACCCCACACTCACCCACACCCCCACACACACATATCCATACTGTATACTCACACACTCAAACCCACACCCCCACACACTCACCCATAGTGTATAGTCACACCCACACCCCACACACACTCACCCATACTGTACACTCACACACTCACACCCGCGCCCCACACACTCACCACACCCACCCACACACATGCTCATCCACATTCTCACACACCTACACACTCACACCCACATACACTAGTATACACACGCACACCCTCACCTGTACTCACCCACACATGCCGCTCACCCATACTCACACACATACTCATAAATTCACCCACACACCCACACTTACTCACACCCACACATTCATCCACACCCGCACACACACACTCATCTACTCACCCACCCCCCACACTCAAACCTGTGCCAGACACACACACACTCAGCCATACCCTGAGCCATGCTTGTGTTCACACATAAGCTCCCCCCCACACTCACACTCACACACTCGCCCACATGCTCACCTACACCCATACCCACACCACAGAAGCACCTTCACCCTCAGACCCTCACCCACATAGGCACACACAACATGCCACACTCACACCACACATGCACACACGGACACATGCCACCGGGCACATCCTAAGTGTGTAATATGCCACACACACACCACACATTTATCATCACATGCCCAACACATACATGCAACATATTATACACCACAATGCCACACAAAACACAACCCCATTACCATACTACCATGCTACACAAACACCGCAATATCACACACATGACATAGCACACATAAAATGCCATACGCACAGCCCACATATTACATACCACATATCCCCACCATACACTATGACACACCACACGGATGACACAATGCATACCACCACACGTTCTCCCATACTTCACACATTCTACGCAACCATACATTTATCACACACAGACCACATGAACCGCACACCCCAACACATACACACAACACACATACCACACTCAGTACACACATACTATGCAGACCACAACACTACACACATGCCGCACACCATACAAACACATATGCCACACAAACACCCTAAATATACATTATACACACACCACCCACACAAGGCTACACACACCATGCGTATATACCACACACCACACACATACACTACACTACACTTATCACCCATGCCACATATACACACCACACAGCCCTCACATAATATGACACGGATAACAATACCACATACCACACACTATGCATGTACATCACACACTCTCACACAACTACGCTTGCCACTAACACACCACAGTCCACACCCAACACATAGACCACACAGCTATGCACACACATGCACCACACCTCCTGCCCACGGCCCCTGCAATCTCTCCACACACACACCCTGACAGGCACTCAAAGGCGGGTCGGCTCCCGGGGGCAAGTGGAAGGACGCCTTTGGCCTGTCTCGGTCACCACAGTCCTGCTCGACTTTACTCACACACACTCAGAGGACAGAGGCGGGCAGGTAGGTGCAGAGCTGCTCCCCCAGAGACGCCTCGCTCGGGCCGCCCTGGCAGGGGGTAGGTCAGCCTTGCCTGGCACCGCTCCGCTCCTCACCGCCCGCTGCCCTTCTCTTCTCTTCCCTCTGTCTCGCACCCTCATCCCTGACCAGAACAGCGAGTCTAGGGCAGGGCCACGGCTTTGCTGTGGCCAATGTCTGGGCCCCGCTCTGGGCGTCCAGCAGCGAGATGCACGCAGCAACCAGGGGCGGGCCACACCAGCAGGCTCCATGTGTGGCAGCAGCCCCCGCCCAGAGACCGGACCCTTCTCACAGGCCCCAGGCCCCTCCCACAGCATCAGCCGCCCAGTCTGTTCCCCACGAAACACAGGGCCTTGCAGCTCCCGGACTTAGAGCTGGGCCTCCCTGGGATCCCCGGGCTAATGCCACCCTTATCCCTTGGTAAAGAGCACGTGCTCATGGGTTGGGGACTTCAAGGAACTTCTCTGGTGAGGGGAGGCTGATGGCACCAGGCCCTGAGGCGCACAGACCTGAGTCCCCTCAGGCACGTTGCCCACAACAATGACAGCAACGCAAAGCCCGGAGAGCAGAGGAGGGTCCTAATAACAGCGGGGCCCTGAGAACAGCGGGGGGGTCCTGAGAACAGCAGGGGGTCCTAATAACAGCAGGGGTCCTGAGAACAGCGGGGGCCCTGAGAACAGTGGGGGTCCTGATAACAGCAGGGGTCCTGAGAACAGCGGGGGGGGGTCCTGAGAACAGCTGTGACGCCCAGCACCCAGAGACCACACACAGGCAAGTCTCTTCCACTCACCCGGTCCTATATCTGAGCAGCCCCCCGTGTTAATCCATCTCCCACCTGCCCCAAAGTCTCCCTCAAAGATGCCAGGTAGTGAGCTCAGGTGTGTGTGAGTTCTGGTGTGTGTGAGAACAGAAGTGTGAGCTCAGGCATGTGAGCTCAGGTGTGAGAATTCAAGTGTGCGTGTGAGCTCAGGTGTGTGAGATAACTTGTCATTTGTCTTCCCATTGATCATCAATTTGCTCGAGCAGGCGCCAGTAACGTCTCCATTTGTTGGGAATGAGGTCCATTATTGTTACTGTTTTTGGCATATTGAATACACCACGGGTAGCTTGCCAGGCTCTGCCGTGGCTCTGGGTTCACCCCAGGGGACCCAGTCTTTTTCTGTGTCCGACCATCAACCATCCAGGGCCCACGGGGCAGAGCCCTGGGTGTAGACAAGCCTGTCTCCTGTCTGCCACCTGCTGACGCAGCCGGGCACTGCAGCCACACTGCAACACATCGAGGGGCAGGAGTGTGAGATCAGGGTGTGAATTCAGGTGTGTGTGTGTGTGTGTGTGTGTGAGAGAGAGCTCAGGTGTGAGTTCAGGTGTGTGAGCCCTTCTGGGTGCACTGCAGCCAGGCACAGGGACCTTGTGTCCGCACATTCTGGGAGAACCTTTTCCCACCTCGTGCTCTGGCTCTGGGGAGGAGCTGCACCTCACGATCCTCTCCCGAGACTGGGAGCTTCCTTCTGTGGAGAATCCCCACCTCTCTCCAGACCACTCGGGTCCCCACGACAGAGAGGAGGCTGCCACGCCAGGACACCCTCCCGCTGAGGCCATGCTGGGCCCCTCCGCTGCAGGCGCTGACAAAGACGACCATGCAGACGGGTCCTTGTGGGTGTCGGGGCTGAGCTCAGGAGACGGCTCCCCGTCTTCAGCGGCCATAAAGGGTGTCGTTCTGCGAGAGCCCCTGGGGAGCCCTGGTGGCTGGCGGCAACGTGGGGCCACGGCCCTTACCTGTGGGTCGGACAGCCGGGACAGGTCGGGGTACAGGTAGAACTTGATGCCTTCCGAGGCGCCGGGCAGCGTCACGCCGCGGATCAAGAGGACCAGCAGCATGATGTAGGGAAATGTGGCAGTGACGTACACGACCTGCAGGGGAGGCGGGAGAGGGGTCAGAGGTCAGAGGTGCCCTCGGGACACCTACTCCCACCTTTGCCAGCAACTCCCCACTCCAGGGCCCATGTCCCTGTCTGCATGCAGCAAGCCTTCCCGAGGTCAGAGGTCAGCATGCGCCTCCTTGAGGTCAGAGGTCAGGACAATGCTCCACAACGTCAGAGGTCAGCATGACCCTTCAGGAGGCTGGTGGTCAGAGCTGTAGACACGTGGCAAAAGCCAGCCCACATGAGAAGCCACGGCAGGCAGCCTTGCCACGGGACAGTGGCCTCCCTGTGGGGCGCGCCAGGCGCCCTGTCCCAGGGCTGTTTCTGGTTCTTCTAGGAGGAGCAGGCGGCGGGTGGGACTCGCGGCCACACTGTGTGAGGCAGCTCCAGCCCTGAGCCACTGCCGAGCTCCAAGCGTATTTCCCTGATTCACCAGCCGCCAACACTCACTTCAGTGTTTTGTTTTGGTTTGGGGGCCACACCTGGCTGTGCTCAGGGATCACTCCTAGCCGGGCTCGGGGACCCTATGGGGCTCCAGGGGCTAAACCCAAGCCAGCTGTGCGGAAGACAAACGCAGAATCGCTGTACTGTCTCTCTGGCCCCAAGACTCGTTTCAGGGGCCGTTTCGCCTCAGGGAAGTGGGTTCTCGCGGCTACAGATGGGGCAAGAGGATGAAAAGCAAAGGCGGCCTCGAGTCTCCTCCACTTGGGCTGTGGCGGGCAGGTCCCCCCGAGCCTGAGCAGCCCCTTAGCCTGTGGCTGAGGCGACAGGAGGAGTGGGGACGGGAAGACCCTTCCCAGCTGAACTCTGCAGCAGAGCGCTTGGGAGTCCGCGGTGGTCAGGTTCCACAGCGGGGGCTCCTCCCCCAGTTCTGTCCCCTCGTGGGCCTTCCCTGTCCATCTTTCAGAGGCCACACAAGCCCCAGTGCTCACTCTCAGCTGCAGCGACAGGCGCCAGGAGCAGGCGCAGACACCCAGCACACAGAGCCTACCCCGCCCTCAAGCACGGAGGGTGAAGAGGTGGGGTGGGGGGAGTCGCCTGCAACAGCCCGGGAAGGCAACATTTCACCCTAGGTCTGTCCACCTGCAGGCTGGCACTCGTGTCCGGTGAGCCCTTGGCCCGGCCAGCAAGCTGGGCTCTTGCTGCTGGGTCAGCCGTGAGCACATGGCGAGTGACCAGTACAGGCCTGTGGCTTCTGGTTCACACCCACATTGTAGCCGTCAATTCCTTCCTGTCACTGACATTTCTCCAACCCGTCTGTCCCGCGGCCCCCAGCTGCCCCACTGTCCTCCTCCTTCTCCTCCTGAGAACCGGCTCGTGTCCACATTCTGCCCCATGGACCCACGGCAATAACCAAGACGACAAGTGGCTGAAGAACTGAGTCACAGGCGACTGCGGTGACCTCGGCAGAAACAGGATCAGACCAGAAGTCAAGTTCATAGTAAAGCAGAAGCCAGCAAGCCAGTGTGGGGGTGGCAGGCACCCCAACAGCGTCGGGCACCCAGATTCATGTTCCCAAGTTCCACAGGGACGGCTCTGGGGGCGTCTGCACTGTGGGACTCCGGGTTCCCTCCCCGCCCCCGACAAAACCCCACCCTGCACTGAGCGCCTCTCTTCTCTTCACCTGTCTCACAGCAGGAGACTGATGAAGAGTCTGATGAAGGACGTTTCCGGGCCTCAGCGTAAGCCCCAGTGCTCTCAAATCCCAGAAGCAGCACAGGAACGTGAGAAGCGGCGCAGAGGCTGGAAAATATCCCTGGAACGTGGAATCTGTCCCCGAATGGCCTGGATGTGACCTGTCATTGCTTCTACCCCACCTGACCTATTTCAAGGGAGCTGGACCGCTGGGGTGTTATCAGGGCTCACGTACACCCCAAAGGATGTGCCCTCCTGGGACCCCCAACGGCAAAGGCAGCAGCTTAGCTCGGCCCTTGCAGCCGCCTCCACAGGAGCCCGGAACTGGCGCACCAGCGGGCACCCCCTTTCTCTCTCTTCTCCTTTGAGATAACGGAGGAGAAAGACAATATTCCCAGCAGGTGAGGCACCGCTCGCTGCCGAGACACAAGCATGGCTGCAGCCAACCTCTGTGATGGAGGCCGAAGGGGAGTCGGGTGTGTGGGCGTCACTGCAGAGCGCACGTGTGGACGGCACCTCTCGGTGGCCCATACCTGCCGCAGGCCCCAGCTTGCCTGAAAGCCCCCTCAAACTGCTCTCTGTGCTCCACCTCGCTTGCAGATTCCCAGAAAAAGCATGTGAACAAGGAAACTGTGCAAATGCCTGGGGGGGGGGGAGGAATCATAGGAGTGTGAAGGTGATTTTTACCCTGAGTGAATCTTTGGTTTTCCCCAGAACAGCTACAACAGGACCGGATCAACCAGACCATGGTGGTCAGTAAAGAAATTTCCTCTGGGGCCACTCTCATGGCCAGGCCCTTCCTTTGACCACATCCCGGGGCTGAGCCTGGGACAGTGGACAGAAACCCACCATGTGACGCCCTCCGCTGGGGTCCACTTCCCATCTCTGCATTCACAGGTCCCCTGCAGGGTCCCAAGACCCTGTCCATAGGGTCTGGGGGTTCTGGGGGGCTGAGTCTGTGGGTGCAGGAGAGACAGGTCCAGGCTCTGGGTCGGGACCTCCTGGTGTAGAGCAGGGGGCAGGCAGAGTCGGGGAACAGCACTGGAGCCGACCCAGGGCCTCTAGAAGCTCCAGGTTACCCCTTGGGGAGGCGGTCAGGCTAGAGTAGCCCCTCCTCGCCCTCCGCACCCCTCACTCAACCAGCAGCATCCAGCCAGGCCCCTGATCTCAGTGTCTCGGGGTGGGCACACACTTGGTCCTCACCAGGGCCCCTTCTTGGTCATGGCATCGCCCCCGGCTGCCCTCCAGGGTCTGGCCCGTGTCCCTGGCCCAGGTACTCAGGGCTGCAGCCGGACTTCAGCTCAGAGGACCCTGCTGCCTGCTTCCAAGCCCGGCCCGGCCCCAACTTCGCTGTGTGGCAGGGGTGCTCGGCCCTCCCGGCCCCCGCCACCCCGCACTGTGCCCCGCTGTGCCCAGGGCCTCAAGGCTGGGAGTGTGCCAGGCTGCCCAGGCCTCAGGCCTTCTCACACCTCCTTTGTCCAGGCGTCCCCCTCCACAGCCACCCACAGCGCCGGGCTTGTGTGTCAGTGTCCCGTGAGGCTGGGCTGGCTCCGAGTCAGGGGTGTGGCCGCTGGGGATGTCTCAGCACTGTCCTGTGGCTCCTATGGTGGGCAACCAAGACTACAGTGGGGAAGGGGGTGCCCATTCCACTGGCACAAATGCTGCCCTAGGTGAGGTCTGCCAAGCCCGACCCCGCACACCCACATTCGCCCTAGGAAGCGCTACACCGGCTCTTCTCTTCCCATGTTCCTCAGATTCTCAATCACACACACAAGCAAAATCACAGAGAGGGATTTGGGAGGGTTGGTTTTGGGCCCCATGCCCAGCTGTGCTCAAGACTTACTGCTGACTCTGAGCTCAGGGATCACCCCTAGTGGGGCTCAGGAGACCAGCTGGGGTGCCAGGGCTCAGACCTGGGTCAGTCACATGCAAGGCAAATGCCCGCCCGCTGTGCTCTGGGCCCAGAAAGGGATCTGTCTTTCCCCACACCGTGCACAGTGTCCAAATGGCGCCATGTGTGTTTGGGATGTGCTCAGGGCAGACCCGGGAGCATGGGTAACCCAGGGCAGACTGAGGCCTGGGTGATTCAGGGCAGACCGTGGCAGGGGTGATTCAGGGCAGACTGTGGGATGGGAACAGAGCCGGGGCTGGGGCGGGAGGCCTCAGGTTACCTGGTGGGTCCACCGAGGCCCTGAGGTCAGAGCCTGCTCCTCGTGGAAAACTGGGTCACCTAAAGGACCTGGATCATGGAACCTTGTATTTTAGGAGGATCCACAGGCGATCTTGGGAGATCAAGTGTCCTTGGAAAGGCCGATCTGGACCTGCAGGGCAAAGACGGCCCATGCTGAGGTTTCGGGTCAGTCCAGCGCTGTCCTTCCACTTGGTGGTGGGCGCAAGCCTTATGCTGGGCAGCGCTGTGTGGCGGACTCCACCAGGTTACTGGCAGAAGGCACGAAGTCTGACCCCTCCGGCGTGCCGGCACAAGTGTAGCTCAGAGCTGAGGTGGGGGTAGCAGAGGCTGATGGTCAGTCTGGCCCAGAAGCCCCCGCTGTGAGGCTCTGCCCGAAACACCCACTCGGTAAAGAAAGATTTTTTAACCATTGTTAGTTTCCTTTGAGCAGGTCAAGTCCCTCCGAATAGAAAGGTTAGCACAATTGTGGTAATTACACTGTATCCTGTTCTAATGGACTCTAATTGCTCATTTGCATCCCAATGCTGGGATTGTGGGGCGCTCTCCCCCTACTTAGGACTGGGCTATTTATTCCATCACAGGGGCTGTCTGATGACCGGGGAGGCCACAAAAGTCTCAGAGTGCTGCCCTGCCCCACGTTTCCAGGACCACAGGATTAATAGGAGGGGGCTGAGTGGGGGCCAAAGGCATTGGAGACCATTGGTGCGTGAGGGGGCAAGACCCGGGTCCCGCGGGTCAAGAGGATCACGTGTACAGGTCAGCTAGGGTCAGTGGCAGGCAGCCCTGGGCAGGCGTCTCGCCTAAAAGGCGAGGGAACTGTCAATCATGCCTGCTCCACTTCCCAGCAGTGGGCGGGCCATATACAAGCACCATAACTATTGTTTGCTTAGTATTTCTAAAAAGCCAACATCAAGTCAATATGTGCGAGGAGAACACGGTGAGGTATAAAGATGTGGACTCGCGCCACAAACAGAAAGTGAACAACTGCAGGGATCATAAATTGTGGCTGAATTTTCTCCAAAGGTTCTTTCCCCATGGCAGAGCCGGGCGGGAAGCAGGTCCCGGCTGGGTTCATCAGCCAACAGCCGCATCACACCGGGCTCACTTCCGGCCAAGGAGACGCGTGAGAAGCGGTTCTGCCTACCACGTGGTTGGGCGCTGGGAAATCCGGGCACACGAGGCCCTGAGCCACCGGGGGTCCCTCAGCTCTGAAGGATGTGGCACAGGCCCTTCCCAGCAAACCCGCTCTCCAAGCTCTGGCCTGACCCTTCCCAAGAGACCAGCAGCGCCTGGAGCTGTCCAGGGTCCTGACTCAGATCTGGGCTGACCTGCCATTGCCGGATCGAGTACTTAATTAAGCACAGCACAAGGCCAGAAGCGACTGTGGTCTCATTTCCCATTCTGGGGATGGAGGGGTAGAGCTTGAAGTCCCTTGCTCTGGAGTGTCTCCTCCTGACAACTGTTTTCTGTGAGGGAGGTAAGAGCCCTACGAAGCCTGAGCAAGGCCAAGGACTGACTTCCCCTTCCTGCAGAGAGCAGTTCCTCGCTCCAGCCTGAGTCCGCAGCTCCCTGAGAAATCGGGCGGCAGGATGGTCTCCCACACCAGGAAGAAATTGGGTGGCGGGATGATCTCCCCCACTTGAATCACTTGAATCATTTGAATCCCGTTATTCATCGATTTGCTCGAGAGGGCGCCAGTAACATTTCCATTGGACCCTATCACGTGCCAATGTAGCCCAATGGCATCTGGTTGATTCAGGAATATGATCTCCCCACTGGGCAGAAATTGGGCAGTGGGATGGTCTCCCCACACCAGGAAGAAATCGGGCGGCGGGATGGTCTCCCACACCGGGCAGAACATGTGGGATTCAGGTGCGGCCTGTCGGCTGCCTCAGGAGCTGGTGAGGCTGTCCCATAGGACAGAGGCTGTCCCCCTCTGTAGGGGCTCAGAGCAGACGCTCATCACTTCCTGGGTGACGTGCAGAGCAGACACTCATCACTTCCTGGGTGACGTGCAGGCTCCTCGAGCTGCCGCCTCCCTTTCCCCATGCACATAAGCTACCTCCACCCCGTTCTGGGTTCCCTGAAGCAGCCACAGCTTCCTATTGGCCGCTTGAGCCCTCTGTCCTCACCAGAGACCCGGCGGACAGTGATGGTGACCAGACACAGCAGACGCTCGACTCTCTGAGGGGTCTTTCCTTGGAGGTGGGCAGCACTGGGCACCCAGGGACATGCAGGGGGACAGGGGACAGGATGTTGCCCGGCTGGGCTGATGGAACAGACTGTCTGTGGTGGCGGATCTAAGGCAACCATGTGAGGCGATTCCCGGACACAGTCTCCTCACCCCCGGGACATGGGACATGGGTGCCACAAGGTGACGGGGCCGGAACGTGGATGGTGGCGTGGGGAGGACCCCGGGAGCCGAGAAGGGCCGAGAGTCAGCACTGTGGATGGTCACAGTGTGTCCCCGAGAGAGAGACAGGAGGACATGAACAGGCCCTGCGGGCTCAGTTTGCTGAGTGCAGAGAAAGGGGACTGAAGCCCACTCCCTCGCCTGGTCCCCAAGGCTGGGTCACCACGGCGACTTGGGGCGCCACCATGGCAGGGCTGGCCAGCTGACAGGCAGAGCAGTGTCTCTCTCCTCTCGCCTGGTGCTCCGGGTGATGGAGACCAGGGAGGAGGGTCACCAGCGCAGGGCTGGTGTCTCAGAGCAGTGCAAGGACGGCTCTACCCAGGACACATGCAGGACTTGACCCGGCCCCTCAGCCCCCCTGCCCCAGATGGTCCATGGCTCCTGTTGCCCCCGGTACTCACGGGGCTCTGAGCCCTGAAGACAGAGGCTCCATCCCCACCCCCCGCCCGCGTGACCCTCTCCCCAGGCCCAGCTCCATCCCCACCCATGGGTCCTGCAAGTGGAGGCAACCCCCTTTGGGCCATGGACGGTCTTCCCTGAGTTGACCAGCAGCATGGACAGAGCCACGTTCGATGCCTCCCTCCACTCTCAGTGGGACGCGTCCCTCAACCCCACGCGGCTGAAGAGGCTCTGAGGGGGACTTAGGAGGGAGCCATAGTTCAAGGGACGCTGGGTATGTGCGTGGGGACGGGCACCGTCAGGAGCCGGGGGCCCACCTTCACCTTCCTTCCCCACAGGACTGGGGGACGCTACGCTGTGAAAACTGGGGGCCAGAGAGCCACATGTGGGGTCAGTGGAGCAGAGGAAAGTAGCAGGTGCTGACTGCCCCGGCCATGGCCCCCCATCATGCGGTTCCAAGGGGCTGCTCCCCCACAGTCCTGAGGGGCTCCAGGCACCAGTGGCTGCAGCCTAGACTGGCCACTTCTCGGAGAGAGTGTCCACCATGGACAGCTCCAAATGGCAAGGCTGGCCTCAGTGCCTCAGGGCTACTCCCTGTCCCCAACCTCCAATGCTGCAAGGCTGGGGGTTGCAGCTGCCCAGGGTGGGCCAGGAAGGGGCACTGGGACAGCCCCCAGCCTGCAGCTGCACTGGCTGAGGCCCACCAGGCTGATGGCCGGCAAGTGAAGGCCCACAGTCTAGGTGCCCGCTGAGCCACCTGTAGGCCTCGGGTCCTCCTCCTGCTCCCCAAGTGCCGCCACCACTACTGCCCTCACTGCTGGCACCAGCACAGGCCGCACTGTCACTGCCCGGATCATGCCGGCCTTGACATAAGGGGGAAACCGAGGTACAGAGCATCAGAGTGGCCTGAGGAAGCCAGACACAGGGCTGTGGGGACAAAGGTGCCCACCGCTGGGCTCCATCTCCACCTTCAGGGCTGGGCTGTGGCCGCTGCCCCCAGGCCACGCCCATTCCGCAGGCTCAGTACCCACTACCCGGGAAGAGCCAACTCTCGGCTGCCCACGGCGCAGCGCCCCGGGCTGGCCCGGAGCAAAGCCACGGGAGCCTTGCTGCTGCCTGGGGGGTCCCGTTGCCTGGGAAACCGACTGGCCCTGAGGCTCTGAGCTGTGCCAGGTACGGGCTGGGGGGCTGTGTGCGGGCTCAGGACGGCCCCCCCCCCCTCGGCGGCCCCCTCTCGGTGCTCCTGGGGCTCTCTCCAAGCAGCCAGACCCCCCCCCCCACCCACACACCACCCTGGGCAATTGTTGGGGCTTTGGGAGCCTTTTGTGCCTTAATAAAGACACTATTTCTGCTCTCGGCCGCCCTCCTCACTGCCAGGGTTCCGCGAAAGGTGAAGCGCTGTCACTCAGGCCAGAGAAAGGGCCGCGGAGCTGCGGAAGGCTTGTGACTTAACGTCCCGGCCGCGCTCCCCAAGCCGCTGTGTGAGAAACGCTCCCAGTGGGCACAAAGGCCCTGGCGGAGGCCTGGCCCTCTGCATGCAGCTCAGGGACGCTCTAGTTTCCTCTCTGAAAGCCCCCCACCGCGGCTCCCCGCCCCCAGCCTGCCGCTGCCCAGTTCCTTCCCTTCCCTCCCTCGCTCCCTGAGGCCCTGCCCCTCACTCCTGCCTTCTGCCTCATTGAACCCATTAGCTGCTTTAAGGGCGCTGCTGATGGATGGATTTAATTGGGGTGGGGGGCATCTTCCTTGGTGGCACTGTGAGGAGGTAGCCTCGTGTGGGATGGCCTGGGCCGGTGGGGGGCCTGCCGTGGGACCACCCCTGCTCCCTGGCCCCACCCACCCCACCCACAGACTGGCCCTTCACCTTCCCACCTGCAAAGTGGGCTGGTGGCTGCGTGGGTGCTGCTGGCGGAGTCTGGGGTGAAGGGGGAATGCCTGAGACTGGGAGCTGGAGTTGGGGTCTCGAGAGCCCACCCGAGCACCAGCCTCGGCCCTGCCATGGGGCAGCTGTCACTGGCCACTTGCTTGAGAGTCCTGGGGCCACCTCTGGCCCTGCCACTTGGGGTGAATGAGGGAGGAGAGGAAGAAAAGATCAATTCAAGGCTATTTACAGCTGTTGGGGGGCTCTTTTCTCCTGCTTCGGGTGTCCTGGAGCTCTGAAAAGAAGCAAAACAGCCCAAAGCAGTGAAAGGCGGATTCTTCTTGGAATCCGCTAATCCTGCAGCTTCCTTTAAGGGCAGGGCTGGGGCGGGCAGCGGGCAGGTTCCAGAATGGGGCTCGTGGCAGCCCCCCTAAACTGCCGCTCCTGGAGACCAGGAAATGAGGGGAAAATCCATAAATCACCCACTGAGGAGGACCGGAGGGGCCAGCTGGGAAAGCGGGGGTTGGGGGGATGTCCAGGGGGTGTGCAGATGGTCCAGGGGCCAGAGGCTGCCCACACACACGGGCAGTGTCCAGGCTGGCAGGTGGGGGAGCCCTTACTCAAAGGCCAAGGATGCCAGGGCCAGACTACGCAGCAGAGCAGTCCCCGGGCACAGGCAGGGGTGCCCAACTCAGGCTCCCACGCTGTGCCCCCACGAGGCCGCCCCCTCACTAATCCAGCTTCAATAACAGGCAGAGTCTACGCTGGGGTTTTGGGTTTGCTTCGTTTTTAGTTCTGGGGCTCCCTCGGCTGTGCTAGGCTGCTGCTTCCAATGTGGTGCTCAGGGTGCTCCCAATGTGGTGCTCAGGGTGCTCCCAATGTGGTGCTCGGGGTACTCCCAATGTGGTGCTCAGGGGTGCTCCCAATGTGGTGCTCGGGGTACTCCCAATGTGGTGCTCGGGGGTACTCCCAATGTGGTGCTCAGGGGTGCTCCCAATGTGGTGCTCGGGGTGCTCCCAATGTGGTGCTCAGGGGTGCTCCCAATGTGGTGCTCAGGGTACTCCCAATGTGGTGCTCGGGGTGCTCCCAATGTGGTGCTCAGGGGTGCTCCCAATGTGGTGCTCAGGGGTGCTCCCAATGTGGTGCTCAGGGGTACTCCTAATGTGGTGCTTGGGGATACTCCCAATCTGGTGCTCGGGGCTCCTCCCAACGTGGTGCTCCGAGGTACTCCTAATGTGGTGCTTGGGGCCTGCTCCCAATCTGGTGCTCGGGGCTCCTCCCAATGTGGTGCCCGAGGTACTCCCAATGTGGTGCTTGGGGCCTGCTACCAATCTGGTGCTCGGGGCTACTCCCAGCGATGCTGTGGGGTCAAACCTGGGATTGCCACAGACCAGGCATGTGTCCAGCCCTCGGAGGCTACTCATCAGACTAAATCGGATGGTGTTGCCTGGCCTGAGAATCTACAGTGGCTGCTGCCAACTCAGAGCAAAGCCCCCACTTCCCCCCTGACACCCCCCCGACCCCATCCATCATCAGGGTCCATGAGGGAACCCCAGGCCCCTCTCAAGCCATCCCCCTGACACCCCCAACCCCATCCATCATCAGGGCCCGTGAGGGAACCCCAGGCCCCTCTCAAGCCACCCTATCTGCCCGCCCCAGCCATGCCCCTCCTGGGACATGGACCCTTCTGGGAGGGGCTCTGCCAGTCTCTCCTCAGCCCCCATCTCTGTCCACAGCATTTCTGGACCAGCCCCTGCCGGCCTGACCCAGGCACAGAGCAGGTACCTGGGAAGCAGCGCGTTGCAGGGGAAGCGAGAGGCACTTCAGAGGTGGTGCCGCCCCTCCCCAGAGCACCCCTGAGGCTCCTCCCGTCTGCACGTTTAGACAGCTCAGACCTTGTCGTTCAATGGCAAATCATTTGCATTTAGAGCTATTTGATCGCGCTCAATAGCTTTAGCGACTCACTGACTTTTCTAGGAAAAGGTTGAACTGGGGGTTGTGGTATCTGACACACCCCTGAACTCTGCCAAGCTGCCGGGGACAATGCGTAGAGGGGGATGTGTCCTGTTCCAATAAAGCTTTATTGGCAACGTAGCGGGCTTTGGCCCTGGACGGCTGAAAGTCAGGCCTCACCGAGCCACAGAGAAGAATGCACAGTGGCCGTGAGCAGGTGGGTTCCCAGCATTCGGCCGATACACACAGAGAGCACCAGGCCAGCGCCACAGGACAGAGACGTCACTGCGCCCACAGGTGCTCAGTGAGAACAAGCAGAGACGGGAACCTGCAAAGTAGTTCAAGTCAGTTTCCTTGAACGCTGCGTTTCCTCTGGGCCATCCAGCCTGTTAGCCGGCGCTTAAACAAATGGGAAACCTTCAAGGCCAGGTGCAGACCAGAGGTCCTGCAAAGCACAGTGTTGGGGGACACAGGGTTGGGGGACCGGGGCCAAGTGCTTGGATGGGGGACAGTCAAAACGCAGAGCTCAGGAGGCTTTCCAAGAAACAGGACAGACTGTGGGGTGTGAGGGGCACCCAGGAGCCCAGCCAGCAGAAGTCAGAAACGACGCAAGTTCAAGGCGCGGAGCCGGCTGCCAGCTGGCAGCGAACGGGTTGGCGGGTGAGGACAGGTAAGAACAGAACAAGCATCTTCCCAGCGTCGCGTGCAAAGGGAAAACTAAGAATTTAGACATGGACCGTGCAACCTGCAGAGATCAGGGTGGCCACACAGAGCCCTGAGAAGGAAGCGCCGGAGCAAGAGACAGCACAGGAGAGAAACTGGTGTCCACGGCTGTGGAATGGTCACTGTGGTCACGCCACTGAATGCTGGATCCCTGGAGAAACCCACCGAGAGCCTGCCCAAGCCCCTGCTCCACTGAAGACCATGTCGGGACAGCAAGAAAACCAGCCAGGCTGGGGGCAGACGCTGCACAGACCCTCGGGGTAAGGTCAGTTATCCGAAATATGTGAAGGACTTTCCAAGCTCAGCTGGGACCGAGCGTCCAGTCGCACAGACACAAACACACTCAGACCCTGCACTCGCAGGGGCACATATGCAGGCCCCGCACTCCCACGGCACACGCGCGCCACACGGGCACAGCCAGCGCAGCCCCCCTTTGCAGGAGGGAAAGAAGCACCAGCCGGCCGGAGCGACAGCACAGCGGGAGGGCGTTTGCCTTGCACGCGCCTACCTGGGTTCGATTCCCAGCGTCCAGCATGGGTCCTCGAGCACCGCCAGGTGTGATTCCTGAGCATAGAGCCAGGAGTAACCCCTGCGCACTGCTGCGTGTGACCCAAAAAGCAAAGAGCCCATCTGAAAGACGGCTGCCTCTGGCAGAACCGAAACGCATTCTGGGGGCCCCGACAGTGGAGACAGGAAGTCTGGGCTGGGTGGGAAGGGGGCAAGGATGAGGGAAGCTGGGGGCGGGGTCAAGGCAGCGAAGCCCCTGTGTGGACAGACACGGGAGATACAAGTCATGACTCTAAGCCGGCCAAGAGGGTGAGCCAGGTGCCGGGCCGGCCCCCCCTCATGTCCTCACATCCTGGGGGCCAGCGCTGTGCAGGGTGAGAGGCCCTCGGGGGCTCTGGCTACAGCCTTCCCGACCTGACTGAGCTCCGAGCTGCTCTGAGACCATCTATGACCCACAAGGACGATGACAGAACAGCCGCCCCGAGGGCTCCACCCTCCGCCCACTCCATCTGGTTACGGTTACCACCTATGGTGTTTCCTGAAGTGGAGACACGCCCCCTGGAGGTGGGCACTGGAGCTACCCGGCGCGGGTGCAATGGGAGAACAGGCGGTGGCGATTCTTCTCAGGAAGGGCCACCACTGGTCACTTGAGTACGGGGAGCCTCTGACTTTGCCGCTACAGGCTGCCACAGGCACGGAGATGCCCACCTGAAGCCCACGTTTCCCGAGTGGACTTTCTGGGACCTGGTGTGCACCAGACAGGGGGTTTATTTGGGATTTTGGTGCAGACGCCCAGAGCTTCCGAGGGCCTCCAAGCACACGCTGACTCCAGTGTCTGAGCCCTGGTTCTGCTCCCCTCCAGGCAGCCGACCCCACTCTTGGGTCAACCGAACCGGTAAAGGAGAGTTTGGGAAAGGACGATAAAGGAGAAGCCCGGGCTGTGACGGGTCCCCTACCTAGGGCTCAGTCCCCACAGACCCGGGCACCGAGGGCCGGGCAGCCTGAGCAGCTTCCTAAGGCCTGAAACACCTTCGGGCTCAGGCTCAAGTGTGCAGTGAAGCGGAAGAAACAGACGCACCGGGGCTCCTGCACCTCAGCCGAAAGTGTCCCCAAAACCTTCCCACTGTGAAGAGCCGGAGGCTGGCCTGGCCCCTCACGCACCGTGTGGCGGGACAGACCTGTCCTCTCACTTGCCGTGTGGCCGGGACAGACCCTGTCCTCTCATCATGTGGCCGGGGCAGTCCCGCCCCTCACTCGCCGTGGTGGCCGGGACAGTCCCGTCCCCTCTCGCCGTGTGGCCGGGGCAGTCCCATCCCCTCACTCGCTGTGTGGCCGGGCAGTCCCGTCCCTCTCTCGCCGTGGTGGCCGGGGCAGTCCCGTCCCCTCACTCATCGTGTGGCCGGGGCAGTCCTGTCCCCTCTCTCGCCGTGTGGCCGGGGCAGTCCCGTCCCCTCACTCGCCATGTGGCCGGGGCAGTCCCGCTCCCCTCACTCGCCGTGTGGTCGGGCATTCCCGTCCCCCTCACTCGCCGCGGTGGCCGGGGCATTCCCATCCCCTCACTCGCCGTGTGGCGGGGCAGTCCCGTCCCCCTCACTTCGCCGTGTGGCCGGGGCAGTCCTGTCCCTCTGTGCATGGTGAGGATGCAGGAGCCGAGGGGTGAGAGGAACCTGGCGGCTCCCGCAGGCGGCCCGGGCAGGAGCGTCCATGAGGAAGTCCTGACTTCCGGCTCTCTTGAGGCACGAGCGGCCCCCAGGGTCTCCCTATCTCAGGTCCAGCGGCAGCGCCTGGGACTCACAGACGGGCTGGCAAGACGCCCCCTCCATGACTTTACAAAGGGCGCAGATATGTACACATGCACAGACACAAACCTTTACATGCTAAACACACACAATTCTCCTTTGAGGAGACATGAAACACACAAGCTTGTACACACATGCACACACACAAAACTCCATAGACCGTGCACACACTCACACTCTGATAAGGGATCTCTCTCTCTCTCTTCACACACACACACACACACACACATAACCTCCCAGACGGTGCACACACTCATGGCCTTATAAGGGATAGCACATGCTCATACAAACACAACCTCACAAGCTGTGCCCACACTCACTCTGATAAGGGATCTCTTACACACACAACACACCAGCCCTCTGAATGCTAAACACACAACCCCTCTAAGAGGACATGAATTCACTTGTGCACGCACACATACACCACATGTACACAGACACACATGTATACAGGCACACACATGCACACACATGCACACATACATGCAAACATGTATAAGGCACACATACACACATGTACACAGACACACATCCATGTACACATATACACATGTGCACACACATGCACACGTATGTGCACAGGCACATACACATGTGTATGTAGGCACACATGTGTACAAAGGCACACATACATGCCACACAGGTATGCATAGGCACACATGCACACACGTGTACACAGGCACACACAGGCGCACATGTGTACACACACGTTACAGACGCACACACATGTGTACAAGCACACATGCACACATGTACACAGGCACACACATGCTCACATACACAAACACACATGCACACACATTCATGAGTACACACATACATGCACACACATTCACGCATACATACACATATGCAGACATATACACCTGCACACACATACATGCACATATGCACACACGTGCATACCCTGAGAGTGAGTGTGGCTCTAGCCAGAGCGTGTGAAGCACAGAAAGGGCTGAGTGCAAGTGTGACCCACATTCCTCTGCAGACTCCGGGGCGGGACAGCCACAATGGGGACGAGCCGGCTACGTGCTACCAGCGGTGTCCTGTCTGCTGTGCGCTGCTTCCTACAGCTACGTGCTGCCCGCTGCCTGCTGCGTGCTGCCGCCCGCTGCCCTCGCGTGCTGCCCGCTGTGTGCTGCCCACTACGTGCTGCCCCGCTGCCCTGCGTGCTGCCTGCTGCGTGCTGCTTGCTATGTGCTGCCGGCTGCCCTGTGTGTGCTGCCTGCTACGTGCTACCAGCGGCGTCCTGTCTGCTGCGGCTGCTTCCTAAGGCTACGTGCTGCCCACTGCCCTGCGTGCTGCCCACTGCCCTACGTGCTGCCTGCTGCCTGCTGCCCTATGTGCTGCCTGCTACGTGCTGCCTGCTGCGTGCTGCCTGCTGTGTGCTCCCCGCTGCGTGCCGTGCAGCCTCGCCGATTGCATGCGACCCGAGACAGAAGTGCCCTTACACCAGGAGGCGGGTGACAGACATGTCGCAGACCCCCAGAGCACAGGCCCCGAGGTCACCAGGGCAGGGGTCATCCCCAGCCCCCCACTTCCTGCCCAGGGCCTAGGAGCCTGGAAGCCTGCTCCCCGCCCCGGCTGCACAGTGTCTCCGTGTGCAGACTCTGGGAGCTCTGCGTTCCCCGGGGAGGTGCAGAGGGGCGTCCTGTCTGAGACCCCACAGACCTCACCTTTCCACAGGGTGAAGAGAGGCAAAGATGGGGCTGCCCCTCCCCATTGGCCGGAGCATAGAGCGGGGTGCATGTGGGCATGGAGCCGGCCAGGACACGCCCCTCAGTCCCTGGGCTCCCCCGGCAGGCAGAAACTGTCCCTCCCCATTCCTGGGCCTCAGAAGCTGAGGACGGGCCCCTCCCTGCCGGAGCTAGGAGGAGCCAAATCTCCATGGCGCCGTCCAGCGTGCCTGGGTCCACTTACACCGGGACCCACACCAGGGCTCAACCAAAGCTCATCCAAGGAGCACCCTGCGACACGCAGCAGAGTTCAGACCCGCAAGAGTCCCTAAGCCACCAGTGTCCCCACTTGCAGTGTCTCCCAGCACCTCAGTGTTCTCCTAACCCCCCATGCTTATCTCAACCCTCCTGATACCCAAAGTCTCCCTCAGAGTGGCCCCCCGTGCTCACCAAACTATCACCATATGCTGAAACTCTCACACTGTCCCGAGCGCCTACATTACCCAGTCACATAGTGACCACCCCTCACGGATTCCACAGATGGCTCGCAGTAAGCCCAGATTGTCCCCCAACCCCTGATTGTCTGCCCAACCCCCAGTGACCTCACCCCTCACAGTGACCTCACCCCTCCTAGTGACCTCCCCCCTCTCAGTGACCTCACCCCTCCTAGTGACCTCACCCCTCCTAGTGACCTCACCCCTCCTAGTGACCTCACCCCTCTCAGTGACCTCACCCCTCCTAGTGACCTCACCCCTCACAGTGACCTCACCCCTCACAGTGACCTCACCCCTCACAGTGACCTCACCCCCTCACAGTGACCTCACCCCTCACATGACCTCACCCTCCAAGTGACCTCACCCCTCACATGACCTCACCCCTCTCAGTGACCTCACCCCTCACAGTGACCTCACCCCTCACCGTGTCTCTCACCCGCCCACCACACTGTCCCTCACCTGATCAATGTCCCTCAGCAAATCACAGCGTCCCTTACCACCTCAGAGTCCTCATCCTCACAATGTCCGTCACCCTTCCGTTTCCCCCAAGCTCTCTCCCCCTCACAGTGTCCTTCACCCCTCACAGTGTCCAACAGCTGCTGGCTCCTGTCAAGCTCCCATCCCCACACCTGGGGCCCACGGGGCAAAGAAAGCGCCTGGGAGATGCAGAAAGCCCCAGGGAGAGCCTGGGGTCCCGGGACAGAGACCAGAGGTGGGAAACACTCGGATGCCGGGGACAGAGCAGAGACGGGGAGACACTCAGCCTCTTCCGAAAGGTCCTTCTCTTCCTGCAGCTGTGGCCCCTCACCCCCACGTGCCTTCGCAGTCCGGGAGCTGGCCCCGCCCTGCACCCACACAGCAGCTGGGAGACCGAGGCCTCGCTCAGCACAAGACACTGAGACGAGCAGCTGCGCCCGTGGTGGGCAGCCCAGACAGGTGCCTGCACCCACACGTTCCCACCTGGCCCAAAGCAGGAGCTGGGCTGGGGAGCAGGAAGCAACACGGTGAAGGGACATAAACACCCCGAGAAAATGAGACGGCCACAAGGTCACTGGCGCAGGGCATCACCGCACTCTCTGCCCTGGGCCCCCAGATTCTGGTACTGGGGCGTCAGGAAGTACAGCCCGTCCACACTCAGGGCCAGCATCCCAGCACTTTCCACTGTGCCCACCAGCCGTGTGAGCCCAGCGCGTGGCCCGTGCAGCAGGGCCCCTAGATGCTCAGCACTTCAGGTCCCCGCCCACCCCCAGGCATGGAGCTCGAGCCCCCCAAGGGCTGTCCCTGGCTCCCAGCTCCTGACCCGAGCACACACATCCTCAGGTGCCTGCACTGACCTGTCCACACCAGCTGACTGGGAGTGGCCCCTGGGCCTCCTGATCATGCCCTTGGTGTCGGCCCCTGAGCCCAAGTTCCTCTTTCCTTCACAGCATGACCCAAAGTCCCTGCCCATCTGAGAACTGAGACCCGCCGGGCCGGGCTGGTGCCCTGAGAACTGAGACCCGCCGGGCCGGGCTGGTGCCTGAGAACTGAGACCCGCCGGGCGGGCTGGTGCCTGAGAACTGAGACCCGCCGGGCCGGGCCGGGCTGGTGCCCATGAGCACAGTGAGGGCAGCAGACTGAGCCCAGCTGTGGGGGCTGGAGCAGAGCGCCTGGCCTCAGGGGCATCTCTCTGGGCCCCCCCCCTGAGAAACCCACAGTTAGCAACACTGGCAATTTGCCCTCACTTTTGTGCGAACAAAATACGAGTGGCCAGCTTTGGCCAGGACCTCTGCACGCCTAGCGCCATCTGGGTCCTCGTGGCCCAGCGGGCTGTGACGGGCACCCTGGGGCCTCCAGAGAACCCAGTGCCACCCCTGCAGTGAGGGAGGCTGCGGCAGGGGAGAATGGAATGCCAGGGCCGCCTCCTGGCCTCTTCCTGATGCCTCCGGGTGCCTAGTGGACTCCCAGCCCAGTGCGTCTCTGACTTCTCTGCCCTCCCCCTGCTGCCGGCCAGCAGCGGCCACTGCGGACTGTCCTCTTACCTTGCCAGTGGACTTGGTCCCCTTCCAGATGCAGAAGTAGCAGACGGTCCAGGCGGCCCCCAGACACAGGGCCAGCTCCCGCGGAGGCTCCCGATGTGCTCGATCCCGTCCGAGATGGCCAGCACGCTGGCGCCTGCGGGAGGGAAGCCGGAGTGAGGGGTGGCGTGGGAGACCCGAGGCCCAGCGCCCACCCCGCGATGCAGCTGCTGTCCCTTCGCCCCGCTGCGTATTTGCAGGTATCATTCTCAGGGGGCCCCACGAGCCCTCCCACCATCCCGGGTGTTGCTCTACGAGATGGAGGAGGGGGTCCTCGGGCCAAGGGGGACATTTGTCCCTGCAGCCAAGCCCACTCATGGCCGCCACAGCTCAGGGCCCTGAGCAGAAGGGGCCACAGGTGGGGCTGTGTGTGACTGTGCGCATGTGCATGTCTGCGCCCATACATGTGAGTGTATGTGTGTATGCGTGTGAGTGTACTGTGTATATGTGCATTGTGTGAGTATGTGTGTACCTCTGTGTGTATTTGTATGTGTGTATTGTGTGCGAGTATATGAGTGAATGCGTGTGTGCATGTATGTGTAAGCATATGTGTGGGCGCGTTTGCGTGTATTTGTGAGGGTGCGTGTGTGTGTACGCGTGTGCACGTGTACTGAGTGTTCTGGTTGCTGAGCACAGTAGGATGGACGCAGCAGGGAGGAGCAGGGCACTGGGGTCCCGTCACAGCATACAAAGGCCCCCAGCCCCCGGTCACTTTAGTGGGGACGCAACCTGATCCCAGGGCAACACCGGAAGCTGGTGACGCATTAAAGCCACGTCCACACTGTGCGCTGTGCACTCAGGGCTCCAACACAACCCCTTAGAACTGGACCACAAACCCCTCTGGGGCTGCAAGCCCTCGGGTGCCACCTGCTTCCTTGGGCTGTCGGGGTGAGGGCACCTCCCAGCCCCGGCGACAAACGCCTCCCTCGGCCCTTCTCCCTGGGGCCAGCTTGGCCTGGTTCCACTTCAATGTTCAGTGACCGAGATTTGCTGCTCTGTGGGCTTGCTGGACAGGCGACCAGCTGTGAGACTCAGCGGCAGAATGGACATTTCAGGGGCATGGGCATGCAGGGTGGTGGACCTGCCTCACACTTCACCTGGGGAGCACCAGAAGGGATCGGGACCAGCAGGAGGCTGCTGCTTAGGGGTGCCCCGAGACAGTGCCTAGGCCCACACTGGCAAGGCTACGCACAAGCCTTCACGTCTATGCGCCCGGCCATCTGAGCGGACACCCAGCATGCGCGGGGAAGGCGAGCAGGCACAGTGGACACCCAGCATGCACGGGAAGGTGAGCGGGCACAGCGGGCACCCAGCATGCACGGGAAGGTGAGCGGGCACAGCGGCACCCAGCATGCACGGGAAGGCAAGCGGCACAGCGGGCACCCAGCATGCACGGGGAAGGCAAGCGGGCGGGCCCGAAGGTGGGGGCCGCTGCGGGAAGGCGGCGGGCACAGCGGCACCCAGCATGCATGGGGGAAGGCAAGCGGGCACAGCGGGCACCCAGCATGCAGGGAAGGCCAGCGGGCACAGGCCCAGGGAGCCCACTGCTCGGCCGCCCTGTCCCAGCCGTGCCCCTGAGAACCCGGACTCGGAGTCACACAGTCTCATTAACGTTTCCAGACAGGAAATGGGTCATGAAGGGTGACCCGGCCACTTCCCATGGACACCCCCCAACAAGTCTCCTGAGTTCCACCCTCGCTGCCTCGAGCAAGAACGGCGGGGCGGGGCAGGTTGCTGGTCACAGGCGAGAGCATCAGCATCGGAGCCTGGAGGCAGGCAGACCTGGGGAAAGTTATCGGGGCCCCACCTCCCTGCAGTGAAGCCTGGGACAGAAGAAAGGTCTGAATAAGAGAGCGTGATGCCAACAGGCACAAAGGCCATGGGGAGCACTCAATCCCTAAGGCTGCGTCCTGAGGGAGCACCCACTCCTAAAGCTGTGAGTCCCTCGGGAGCACCCACTCCTAAGGCTGAGTCCTGGGGAGCACCCACGCCTAAGGCTGAGTCCTGGGGAGCACTCACTATCTAAGGCTGAGTCCTGGGGAGCACCCACTCCTAAGGCTGAGTCCTGGGGAGTCTCTAACAAGCAGAGACCCCATTAAAGGCGACTCCAGGAGGGAAACAGGACGGGTGTGGGTGAGGGCTTGAGGCTGACACCCAGGCTCCGTCCTGGAAGGGGCGGAGGCGGCAGGCGTGGGGGCAGGTGGAGGAGGCGGGGAGTGAGCTGACGCAGGAGGATTTGCAGGTGCCGCTGGGGCAGCCTGAAGCAGAGCTCAGAGAGGGCGCCCCGCCTGGGCAGCAGAGCCCCGAGCCCCCCCACTCCACACTGCTGGGGTGGACAGAGGAAGAAGCACTGGGGAGGGGGGGAGGGCTCACAGGGCTTGAGACTGTCTCACTGACTCCATCCGTTTTAGGGTCAGTGTCTGAGGGTTGAGACGGACAGCTCGGCCCGAGGGGGCGTGACCCACAGTGGAGAGGGTTGTGCCTGCGGGGTCCGGTGAGGGCAGAGAGGGTGAGCGAGGGGTTCGGGTGAGCAGGGGTACAGGTGAGGCGGGAATGCGGGTGAGCGGGGGGTACGGGTGAGCGGGGTACGGGTGAGTGGGGGTACGGGTGAGCGGGGCTACGGGTGAGCAGGGAATGCGGGTGAGCGGGGAGTGCAGGTGGCGGGGCTACGGTGAGCGGTGCGGGTGAGCGGGGGTACGGGTGGACGGGAGTACGGGTGAGCGGGAAGTGCGGTGAGCGGGTACGGGTGAGCGGCGGGTGGCGAGTGCGGGTGAGTGGGGGTACGGGTGAGCGGGGGTACGGGTGAGCGGGGTTCGGGTGAGCGGGAGTACGGGTGAGCGGGGCTACGGGTGAGCGGGGGTGCGGTGGCGGGGGGTACAGGTGAGCGGGGTTCGGGTGAGCGGGGTTCGGGTGAGCGGGGGTACGGGTGAACAGGGTGGGTGACTGGGCTGGCTGAGGGGGCTGGGTGCGAGTGAGGGGTGGCTTGGGCAGTGGGGGTGGGGCAGGCCTGACCACCGCCGGGGCTCCACCCTCCTCCTGGCAGCCCTCGCCAGCGACCAGGAGCGTCATAGCTGGAGTCTGGCCCAAGGGGTCAGATGCGGCAGGGAGCCCTCTGCCTCAGCCCCCCAGTTCCACACTGAGAACCGAGACTCTGATGCCACCTTGGGGTCAGGGGGACTTGGACAGGCCCAGCGGGCAGCGGGAGCCTTGCCTGGGGTCAAGCATCCCACACCCGGCCGGGGTGAGCCCCGGGAAGGCTCCCGCTGTGCCGGGCGGCCTCACTGGCATGTGCCCGCAAGCACACCACAGAGGGCCGCGGCGCTGCCAGGGGTGTGGAGAGGGGCGCTGGCACTGGGCACGCTACAAATAGCCACAGGCCCCTCCTGTCGGGCCCAAAGCAGCAGACAGAAATGCCCAGCACCAAAACAGTGTGTGGCCTCCAGGCCAGGCTGCGCCCCTCACGGGAGAAGGAAGTGAGGCCCAGCTCCCCACGGCCTCTTCCTGCCCCTGCCCAGCCTGCCCCCCTCAGGGGGTCTGTGCCCGCTTGTGGGGGCTGCTAGGAGCTTGCCAGAGGCCCCAGAAACAGTGAGCTCGGTCCATCACACCCCTTCAGCGGGGAGCAGGGACCTGAGCCCCAGCCCCAGGGGTGAGCAAAGCACCCGTGTCCTGCCCTTACGGAGCTACTGGCCTCGGCTTGGTCCTGAGTGGCGAGTGACCCAGCCCTGCTCCCAGACGGGCCCCCAGACTCAAAATGCAGTGGGCGAGGGCGGGTGCTCAGGCTCCGCTTCACGGCTGCCGGCCTCCCTCTGCTGTCCCTTGGCCCACCCCACCCCTGCCCATCTCCAGGCTCTTTCTGCCATGAGCCCCCCTGCTGCCCCCAGCACCGCTGCCGACCCCACAGAGCCCCACGGCAGGGCCTTTATCCAGCCCCCATCAGGGGCAAGGCGCAGTCCAGGGTCTGTGTAGGGGCTGCCGGCGACCCAGCAGTCTGCCTCTGACTAGGGGGCTGCCTTCCTGACTCCTGTCCCAGGCTGCCGCTCCCCAGAAATCATCAACGTTCCCAGGCCCGAGTCCCGAGTCTCCATGGGTCCTGCTCCAAGAAGCACTTTCGGGGCGCCAAGGCCCTGGGAAGTCCTGCAACCTCGACTCACCCGTCAGTGCAGATGCTCTCCCGGGGGCTGCTCTGGGATGTTCTGCACCAAAGGCCAACACTGCCCTCCCTGGGGCCCCGGGACAGCGCTCACCAGCACACCCCTCCAGGGGGCCGCACACAACACACTCACCACCCGGGAGAGCAAACCCGGCGGCTCTGCTCCTCGGTCTGTGCTCCAGACACACGGGGGCAAATGCCACGGCCCCGGAGCCAAGCCCCCGGATTCCACGCCACTCAGGTGAGTGTCACTTGGTACCAGCCAGGGATGAAGAAGGGCGCCAGGCAGCCTGGGGGAATGATGGCAAGTTGATGAGGGGATAAAGGCCACCGCGGACCCCCAGAGCGGGCAAGAGCAGCCCCAGAGCGCAGGCGCAGCTGGCACTGATGCTTCCTGCCCGCATGGCAGCCCCTACGACGAGGGGTAACTCCAGGTAGCTGCAGCCAGGCGGCCGTGCCCAGTTCCGGCCGCACGGTGTGTGCTTGCTCCAGGCCAGAGTCCGGGCACGCCAGGACCAGGTAGGTGGTGAATGCTCTGACCACCCGCTGGCCTGCTGCCAGGTCTGACCTTGAACACTGAGTCCTGACTGCAAGTTCAAAGCCTGTTTTGAAAGCAGAGGTGGAGAGGCTGGGGAGGGAGGCAGGGGAGGGGCGCAGGCATGTGCGTGTGTGCACATGCGTGTGTGCCCCAGGGCACATGTGCAGGCATGTTTGTGTGTGCGAGCATATCTCTGTACGAGTGATATGTGTTTGTGTGTTTGAGGATGTGTGCACAAGTGAAATATATGTGAGTGCATGTGTTTGGGTGTGTGGATTGTACATGCATGTGTGTATGTGTACATATATGTGTGTCTGCGTGTACATGTGTGTATATGTGTGAGTGTGCATGTTTGTGGGTATATGTGTGTGAGTGTGCACACGTGTGTGTGATGTGTGCACGTGTTTGTGCATGCAGATATGAGAGTGTGTGTACATGTATGCTGTGGTCCGTGAGCAGGGGAAGGCCTCACTGGTGCTGAGGGAGACGACAGGGCACAGGCGAGACACGGGCCTCCCAGGCCCCGCACAGCAGCATCTGGACAGTCCCCAAACGGTGGCGGGGGTGGGGATCTGACCCTGAGGCCCTGAGGCCCCAGCGGGACAGTGTGAAGACCCCAGCTGGACGGTGTAAAGGCCCCAGCAGGATGGTGTGAAGACCACAGCTGGAGGGTGTAAAGGCCCCAGCAGGATGGTGTGAAGGCCCCAGTGGGGACAGTGTGAGGACCCCAGCGGGACGGTGTGAAGGCCCCAGCAGGACGGTGTGAAGGCCCCAGCGGGATGGTGTGAAGGCCCCAGTGGGAATGGTGTGAAGGCCCCAACGGGGACGGTGTGAAGGCCCCAGCAGGACAGTGTGAGGGCCCCAGCAGGATGGTGTGAAGGCCCCAGTGGGGACAGTGTGAGGACCCCAGCGGGACAGTGTGAAGACCCCAGCTGGACGGTGTAAAGGCCCCAGCAGGATGGTGTGAAGGCCCCAGTGGGGACAGTGTGAAGACCCCAGCTGGACGGTGTAAAGGCCCCAGCAGGATGGTGTGAGGGCCCCAGCAAGGACGGAGTGAAGGCCGCAGCGGGATGGTGTGAGGGGCCCAGCGGGACGGTGTGAAGGCCCCAGCGGGATGGTGTGAAGGCCCCAGTGGGAATGGTGTGAAGGCCCCAACGGGGACGGTGTGAAGGCCCCAGCAGGACAGTGTGAGGGCCCCAGCGGAATGGTGTGAAGGCCCCAGCGGGGTGGTGTGAAGGCCCAGCGGGACGGTGTGAAGGCCCCAGCGGGATGGTGTGAAGGCCCCAGCGGGATGGTGTGAAGGCTCCCAGCGGGATGGTGTGAAGGCCCCAGTGGGACGGTGTGAAGGCCCCAGTGGGAATGGTGTGAAGGCCCCAGCGGGACAGTGTGAAGGCCCCAGCAGGACAGTGTGAAGGCCCCAGCGGGACGGTGTGAAGGCCCCAGCAGGACAGTGTGAAGGCTTGCCAAGGTCCAGACTCGCCAAGGTCCAGTCCAGGTGCAGAAAGGCAGCCTGGCACTGGGGGTCCTGCCTGGGAGAAGGCAGACGGGGACTGGTGAGGCACCCCGAGACCTCGATCTCTGCTCTCTGGGTGCTCCTTCACCTCAGCCGTGTGGGGAACACAGGTGCTAGCCTACGTCCGGGGGCTAGACTGGGGCCCCAGGTGAGGAGGGCAGCGGGTGGGTACAGGGAGAAGCCCGGGAGGCTGAGCTCCTGGCTCCTGCAGGCAAGAGAAACTGAGGCCCACACTGTCTCCTCACCACAGCGCCCTGTGGCTCCCCCTCAATACTCAGCCCCTGCGCGCTACAGGCCCCACACAGGGAGGCGCCGCTCCCGCAAGGCCCCACCGCCCCTCGCCACCTTCTCCTGGCGGGGCACAGGAGCCGCAGCCCAGAGCTGCTCCGTGGAAGGCTGCGCTGCCCTCTGTGTGAGGAACACACCGTGCCGCAGAGACCGTAGGGCCGCTCCACCACACACACCCCACGCTCCAGACAGAGGGAACTGCGGCCTGCGGGTCTGGTCACCCCAAGGGCCAGCGGCTGCTCCACTCCCTGCTGGGGCAAAGCCTGGAGGGGCCACAGTGAGGAAGCCCAGGGACAGGGCAGCCGCAGGATTCAGACTCTCGCCGGCGCCGAGTGGCCAGGCCTGTGTCGCCCACCTGCTCGATGCTCCCTGCGAGAGCCGCTGCACCCCGAGCGTCCAGCCCTGTGTGAGTGAGTGTCCAGCCCTGCCCTGGGTGAGCATCCAGCCCTGCCTGAGTGAGCGTCCAGCCCTGCCCTGAGTGAGCGTCCAGCCCTGCCCTGAGTGAGCGCCCAGCCCTTCCCTGAGTGAGCGTCCAGCCCTGCCCTGGGTGAGCATCCAGCCCTGCCTGAGTGAGCGTCCAGCCCTGCCCTGAGTGAGCGTCCAGCCCTGCCCTGAGTGAGCGTCCAGCCCTGCCCTGAGTGAGTGTCCAGCCCTGCCCTGAGTGAGTGTCCAGCCCTGCCCTGAGTGAGTGTCCAGCCCTTCCCTGAGTGAGCGTCCAGCCCTGCCCTGAGTGAGCATCCAGCCCTTCCCTGAGTGAGCATCCAGCCCTTCCCTGAGTGAGTGTCCAGCCCTGCCCTGAGTGAGCGTCCAGCCCTGCCCTGAGTGAGCGTCCAGCCCTTCCCTGAGTGAGCGTCCAGCCCTGCCCTGAGTGAGCGTCCAGCCCTTCCCTGAGTGAGCGTCCAGCCCTGCCCTGAGTGAGCATCCAGCCCTTCCCTGAGTGAGTGTCCAGCCCTGCCCTGAGTGAGCGTCCAGCCCTGCCCTGAGTGAGCGCCCAGCCCTTCCCTGAGTGAGCGTCCAGCCCTTCCCTGAGTGAGCGTCCAGCCCTGCCCTGAGTGAGAGTCCAGCCCTTCCCTGAGTGAGTGTCCAGCCCTGCCCTGAGTGAGTGTCCAGCCCTGCCCTGAGTGTCCAGCCCTGCCCTGAGTGAGCGTCCAGCCCTGCCCTGAGTGAGTGTCCAGCCCTGCCCTGAGTGAGTGTCCAGCCTTGCCCTGAGTGAGCGCCCAGCCCTTCCCTGAGTGAGTGTCCAGCCCTGCCCTGAGTGAGTGTCCAGCCCTTCCCTGAGTGAGCATCCAGCCTTTGCCTGAGTGAATGTCCAGCCTCCCCTAAGTGAGTGTCCAGCCCTGCCCTGAGTGAGTGTCCAGCCCTGCCCTGAGCGAGGGCCCAGCCCTGCCTGAGCGAGCGTCCAGCCCTGCCCTGAGTGAGCGTCCAGCCCTTCCCTGAGTGAGCGCCCAGCCCTTCCCTGAGTGAGCGCCCAGCCCTGCCCTGAGTGAGCGCCCAGCCCTTCCCTGAGTGAGCGCCCAGCCCTGCCCTGAGTGAGCATCCAGCCCTTCCCTGAGTGAGTGTCCAGCCCTGCCCTGAGTGAGCGCCCAGCCCTGCCCTGAGTGAGCGTCCAGCCCTTCCCTGAGTGAGCGTCCAGCCTTCCCTGAGTGAGCGCCCAGCCCTGCCCTGAGTGAGCGTCCAGCCCTTCCCTGAGTGAGTGTCCAGCCCTGCCCTGAGTGAGTGTCCAGCCCTGCCCTGAGTGTCCAGCCCTGCCCTGAGTGAGCGTCCAGCCCTGCTCCTGAGTGAGTGTCCAGCCCTGCCCTGAGTGAGCGTCCCAGCCCTGCCCCTGAGTGAGCGTCCAGCCCTTCCCTGAGTGAGCGGCCCAGCCCTTCCCTGAGTGAGCGCCCAGCCCTGCCCTGAGTGAGCGTCCAGCCCTGCCCTGAGTGAGCGCCCAGACCTTCCCTGAGTGAGCGCTCCAGCCCTGCCCTGAGTGAGCATCCAGCCCTTCCCTGAGTGAGCGTCCAGCCCTGCCCTGAGTGAGTGTCCAGGCCTGCCCTGAGTGAGCGCCCAGCCCTGCCCTGAGTGAGCGCGTCCAGCCCTGCCCTGAGTGAGCGCCCAGCCCTGCCCTGAGTGAACGCCCAGCCCTGCCCTAAGTGAGTGTCCAGCCCTGCCCTGAGTGAGTGTCCAGCCCTGCCCTACGTGAGCGTCCAGCCCTGCACTGGAGTAAGCGCCCAGCACTGCTCTGTGCTCAGCCTCCCTGGAGACTGGCGATGCGGAGGGTCGGGCTGGGGTAGGCAGGTGATCCTGGGGCTGTACTAGTCCAGGCAGCTGTCTGGGCCTCCATTCTCAGAGGCGGAAAGGGAGGGACGCTAAGCAGTGGGCGCTGGCCGGTCACTGCGTTGCTCGCCCGAAGGTGACCGTGCACTGCGGCTCCCTCTGCCCTGCATGCACGCTGCTGGCTCCCGGCACCTGAGGAAACCCAGGGCCTAAGCTGCTTTGGGACGTGGGGGCAGAACCCCCATCCTGGGAGGAGAGGTCATTTCTGAGCCTGGGACTTACATTGGGACAGGAGAGAGAGTCCGTAGTGAAGGGACAGGGGCTTTGGGCAGAAAGGAGTCCGGCAGCTTGGACCTGACAGTGGACGCTGTCCTGCAAATCTCTGCCCATTCCCGACCCCCACTGGTGTGGTGTGAGGCTGAAGCCCCCCAGGAGAAGGGGTGCCCCCCAAGCCCCCTGATGCTCCACATCTGCCTGCGGTGTCAGGACAGGAACTTCCACAGGGCTGCCGGCCTCCAGGGCCACAGGACACGCTGGCCAGCACGCTCCTCTGTCCACGCACAGTAGCCCAGGATGGCAGAGAGCTCAGGAGAGGAGGCAGAAGTCACGAAGACTAAGAGATGTTTGGGGGCTCTCCTGCCCACCAGCCCTCAGTCCCAGCTGAGCCCCCGCAGAGCCAGGCAGAGATGACTCAGCAAGGACAAGAGCTGGCAGAGATGACTCAGCAAGGATAAGAGCCGGCAGAGATGACTCAGCAAGGACAAGAGCTGGCAGAGATGACTCAGCAAGGACAAGAGCCGGCAGAGATGACTCAGCAAGGATAAGAGCCGGCAGAGATGACTCAGCAAGGATAAAAGCCGGCAAAGATGACTCAGCAAGGACAAGAGCCGGCAGAGATGACTCAGCAAGGACAAGAGTTGGCAGAGATGACTCAGCAAGGATAAGAGCCGGCAGAGATGACTCAGCAAGGACAAGAGCCAGAAGAGATGACTCAGCAAGGATAAGAGTTGGCAGAGATGACTCAGCAAGGATAAGAGCCGGCAAAGATGACTCAGCAAGGACAAGAGCAGAAGAGATGACTCAGCAAGGACAAGAGCCGGCAGAGATGACTCAGCAAGGACAAGAGCAGGAAGAGATGACTCAGCAAGGACAAGAGCAGGAAGAGATGATTCAGCAAGGACAAGAGCCAGAAGAGATGACTCAGCAAGGACAAGAGCAGGAAGAGATGACTCAGCAAGGACAAGAGCAGGAAGAGATGACTCAGCAAGGACAAGAGCAGAAGAGATGACTCAGCAAGGACAAGAGCAGGAAGAGATGACTCAGCAAGGACAAAGGCCTCATTAAGACGCTGGACCAAGACCAGGACTCCAAGTCCCTGCTCCATGGCGATAGCCCAGCCACAGACCCTTATTGGCTGCAGGCTCCCCAGGCAGTGGCGAGGCCCAGGCCGGGGTGGGCATCTCTGCAGAGTGACCCCCACACGCTCTGTTCAGGGGGCCTGGCCCCCATAACGCTGCCTGTGGGATCTATTTCCCTCCTCTCTCCTGATCCTGGAATCAAAGAGTTTTTACTTCCCTTGTTCATCTTCCAAACTACCTGTCGGCCCCCAAAGTGGGCGCATGACCCTGCTCCTACATCCCTCAGAACTGTGGGACTCAGGGCACCCACAGGCAGGCGCTGGGCCGCCGCGACCGGCCCTCACCCCCGACCTCCGCCCCTGTCCTCACAGAGCAAGGCACAAAGCGACAGCGATGCCCCCTGTCCCGGCATCTTCTCCCGTCCACACCTGCGGCCGACAGCATTCATCCACAAGCAGCCGAGCGAGCAGCACGCTTACACGCCTCGGTGTTGTCACGGCGCACACCGTCCAGCAGGGACTGACCACCAGAATTACAGGCCACAAGCCCCTATTCGGGCCGCGACAGAGTTAAGCTTGATCAGGGAAGTCTTCCAAGAGCGGGGCGGGGTCCCCCCTCCCTCCCAGGTTCCGTCACCGGCAGAAACCCTCCCCCTGCTCATTCTCACATCAGGGCGTGGGGTGCAGGGAGGAGGAGCAAGAAGGACCTGGGAGCAGCTGGTGTCAGTGCAGGGTCACACAGGGGGAAGGAACCCACAAGCAGACCCGGGTCAAAGCCAGGCTTCAGCGAGAGGGGCAGAGGGTGCCCAGAGGCTGCCTGTGAGTTCTGGGCCGAGGCCAGAACCTCCCTGAGCTCCTCCAAGGACAGGCTGGGAAACAGAGAGATTTTCTTCCGCCTGTCTCAAGCTGATTTAAGAATTTGGGGCCAGAGCAACAGGATAGCAGGTAGGGCATTTGCCTTACACGCAGCCGACCTGGGTTCAATCCCCGCATCCCACAGGGGTCCCCTGAGCACTGCCAGGAGTAATACCTGAGTGCAGAGCCTGGAGTAACCCTTAGCATTATTAGGTGTAGCCAAATCCTCCCTTGCCCCTTTTAACTATTATAAAAATATAATATTTTATATTATATTATATCCTTTTAAATTATTATAAAATAGTTAAATGGCATAAAACTGATTACAGAGAGCAGCATGGAATGCCTTCAAAGGCATCGAAGAAATAGCTAAAAGGACAAAGAACCTCCGGCTCCAGGCACATCTCTTTGACTCCACCATTCTCCCTGCATTGACATACGCCTCAGAGACCTGGGCCCTACCAAAGCAGGATGAGAATGCTATTCTGGGTCTCCCAGAGAGGCATCGAAAGAGCTATGCTTGGAATATCACGCCTCACTCAAGTGAGTGAAGGAATCCGAGTTCCGACCTCCGGCTATTCCAGAATCAGGGACGCTGTCTCGCTTGCCAAGGCATCAAAAATCAGATGGGCTGGACATGTAATGCGATTTGGAGATGACCGCTGGACTAGAGCCGTTACCGACGGGATCCCATGGGATGTCAAAAGATCACATGGCCACCCACCTACAAGATGGTCAGACTTCCTTGTCAAGACCCTGAAGGAACGGTTTGAGGCTCTTCATATTCCTGAATCAACCAGATACCATTGGGCTACATTGGCATGTGATAGGGTCCAATGGAAATGTTACTGGCGCCCGCTCGAGCAAATCAATGGATAACAGGATTCAAGTGATCATAAAACTGATTCCTAACATGTTTACAAGTGAGGTAACAGGGCTGGGAGTCACTACAATAATCGCTGACGGTTCAGTCAGTGACCACCAGGTGCCTGCATCTACGATGACAGTGATGAGTCGGGTTTGGGATTTCTATGTTTTAAATTAAAGTGGAGCCCAGAAACAGCCTAGAGTCACGAGCCAAACGCCTCTCTTCCTCCTCCGGCCCCTTGCTTGCCTGTCCCGCCAACACTGGTGACCGCCACTAGCTCTGATTCCTGTGCCACCTTCAGAACCTCCCGACACAACAAGGACGGTGACCGCTGCCTCTGTGTGCCCGGCGCCCAGGTCGTGGCCCTGCCCAGCATTACTTTCACACTCTCATCTCGGGAGCTTCACGGCAGCACAGTCGCTGGACACAGCCACACCTGTCTAAGAGGGGCAGGGTTCGAGGGATGTGTGCAGAGCTCATAAGCCAGACCCAGAATCTCCTTAACAGGACTGGGGAGGGTCCACGTGCTGCCCGCACTCAGGGGAGCAGCTGGGGGGGCCCCTCGGGAGAAGCCCAGGAGGGTGCTGGCAGTTGTGGTCACCAAGGGCAGCTCCGGAGGTGACCAGCGGCTGGGACCAGGCCCTGTGCTCATAATGACCCTCCAGTACCGCTTCTTCCCTCCACGGTGGGAGCACCCACAGTAGCTGCAGGACCCCCGTCTGCCCTGCCCTCAGACACCTGGCCCCTGGGCACATGCAGAGCAGACCAGCGAGGCGGGCCTCGGCAGAAGCATCTAAAAGGCTCGGGCAGGGGCCAGAGAGGTAGTGCAGTGGGGGGGGGGGGGCGCTTGCCTTGCACACGGCCGACCTGGGCTGACCCCCTATTCCATAGGGTCCCCCGAGCACTCCCAGGAGTAATTCCTGAGTACAAAGCCAGGTATAGCCATATCCCATCAGGTCCCCCGAGTACTCCCAGGAGTAATTCCTCAGTACAAAGCCAGGTATAACTCCTGAGCATCACCAAAAGCCAAAATAGATAGATAGATAGATAGATAGATAGATAGATAGATAGATAGATAGATAGATAGATAGATAGATAGATAGATAGATAGATAGATAGATAGATAGATAGATAGATGATAGATAGATAGATAGATAGATAGATAGATAGATAGATAGATAGATAGATAGATAGATAGATAGATAGATAGATAGATAGATAGATAGATAGATAGATAGATAGATAGATAGATAGATAGATAGATAGATAGATAGATAGATAGATAGATAGATAGATAGATAGATAGATAGATAGATAGATAGATTAACAAATAAATAAATGAATAAACAGATGGATGGATGGATGGATGGATGGATGGATGGATGGATGGATGGATGGATGGATGGATGGATGGATGGATGGATGATGGATGGATGGATGGATGGATAGATGATGGATGGATGGATGGATGATGGATGGATGGATGATGGATGGATGGATGATGGATGGATGGATGGATGGATGGATGATGGATGGATGGATGGAAGGAAGGATGGATGGATGGATGGATGGATGGATGATGGATGGATGGATGGATGGATGGATGGATGGATGGATGGATGGACGCTAAATAAAGGCTCAGGAGAGCCAGGTGCTGACTCTGCTCTGGTCTGTGGCTCCTAATCTCTCGTCACCACATGGGCTTCTACTGAGCCTGCAGAGCCCGGCCGAGCACTGGCTCCATGAGCACCTGCAGAGCCCGACCCGTGACACTCGCCCTGCAGAGCCCGGCCGAGCACCTTCACAGCCCGGCCCTGCTAACATTGCCTCTACTTTCAAACTCCTTTTGCTTTGAATATTTTCTTATCACACTCCCCTCCCAGGCTGGGGACTGCGGGCAGAAGAGACGCCTTCCTCTGGCAGGGAGCGCGGAGGGGCACGGTGCCACCTCGCCCTGTCAGTTCCGTTTCTGTCTCTTGAGCTCTGTCCATGTGCAGTCACTGCGCCTCACCCCCACGGCTATTCCCACCCTGACAGCGGGACCCAGAGAGGTGGGGGGGCAAAGGCAGCCCGGGCCACAGCGTTGGGCAGAGACAGGCCTCGGTGACAGCCCGGGCCGCACAGTGGCCGTGGAACAGTGACTCTATGTGTGGGTGCAGGAGTGGACAGGGTCAGTCCGGCCTGCCGGGCCACAGGTGGGCAAGGCTGTGTTGTGGCTCAGAGGAGGGCGGGGGGGCCTCGAGTGTGGGGGGCAGACACGCAGGCATGAGAGGTGGGGACCCTTGGGGTCTCTAACTGTGCTCGTTCCCAGGACCCCACACCAGCTCAGGGACGGCCAGGCGCCATCTCACAGGTGGGGATCATAGTGGACAGGGGCTTCCTCTGTGCCTCTAGACACCCCAGGCCTGGGATAGCAGACCCTCATGTCCCCTCAGGATCCCCCACACACACCCACAACTGCCCTTGCCAGCCAGGGTGACCCTCACTGATGGACGAGGCCCCGATTTCCTGGAGCGTCAAAACCTCCATTCACGCACTCAGAATCACACTCATAGTGTGCCCAGCACCGGGGGGGGCCAGGGAAGGGGAGGGGAGAGAGAGCGGAGGTGAGGGGGCGGCAGGGAAGCCCAGGGACCTGAGAAAGGAGCGCTTTCACTTCAACCCCTATTTGCTTTCTGGGTCACACACCCAGTGATGCTCAGGGGTTACTCCTGGCTCTGCACTCAGGAATTACTCCTGACAGTGCTCGCTCGGGCCATATGGGATGCTGGGATTGAGTCCGGGTCAGCCATGTGCAAAGCAAATGCTCTCCCCTCTCGTATTATCACTCCGCCCCCCAGAAGGGAAATTCTGAGTCCAAAGAAAATCAATTCACCAGCGAAGGGGAGGCAGAAACCAAGTCTGCAGGAGTCCCGTGAAGACAGACCAGACCCAAGTCCTCGAGAATGGAAACAGAACCGTCACGTCAGAGGTGGTCAGGCAGAGCCACACAGGACAGCGCAGGCGACCGAGCAAGGAGCCAGGCTGGCGGCCCCCAGCAGCTACGGCCAGCGTGGGATGGCCGCTAAGGCCCCGTGAAAGGTTTGAGAAGTCCATAGGCTGCCCCGCCCGCACTCAGACCTCCCTCAGGCCACTCGAGACACTCGCACTCGAGCTCACTCAAGCCGGTGATCAGCGTGGACAGACACCAGGTGGTTGCCTGCTGGACCTGGGTGGGCCTCTGGGCCAGGCCAGTCACCACTCTGAGAAGGGCCAGGTCCTCCCAACATGGGGTGGGGCGCTGCAGTGGTCATGGCAGAGCTGGGCCGTGTGGGCAGACCATGGGCCCCGGGGCTAATTCTAGGGGTGTCTCTGCTTCCAGCGGCGGGTGTGGACACAAGGTCTCGTAGGCCAATGAGCGAGCAAGCCGGTGGCGAGGGACCTCCCTGGGAGGACAAGCCGGCCCCCAGCCCCAGCAGAGGGAGGGAGCAGAGCGAACATGCGGGACAGCTCAGGGACCCTGAAAAGGAGAATCTTCTGGTGACCCAAGACATCTCACGGGTCGGAAAGCTGCGTGGGGCACCCCGGCCCCACACACAACGGGCGGATTTCGGGGACAGCAGCCTCCCTCCTGGTCAGGCCCGCCTCTCAGGGGTGAGGCCCAGGGTCACCCTCAGGGAAGCCCGTCCCTCAGCCTGGTGCCACCCCACGACCTTCTGAAGGCTGCGCAGGCACCCCACGACCTCTGAAGGCTGCACAGGCACCCCACTACCTCCGGAAGGCTGCGCAGGCACCCCGCGACCTCTGAAGGCTGCACAGGCACCCCACCTACCTCTGAAGGCTGCACAGGCACCCCCACGACCTCTGAAGGCTGCACAGGCACCTCCGCGACCTCTGAAGGCTGCACAGGCACCCCACGACCTCTCTGAAGGCTGCGCAGGCACCCACTCGACCTCTGAAGGCTGCGCAGGCACCCCACGACCTCTGAAGGCTGCGCAGGCACCCCACGACCTCTGAAGGCTGCACAGGCACCCCACGACCTCTGAAGGCTGCACAGGCACCCCGCGACCTCTGAAGGCTGCACAGGCACCCCACGACCTCTGAAGGCTGCACAGGCACCCCACCTACCTCTGAAGGCTGCGCAAACACCTGAGTCTCTTTCCAAGCTCACCTCAGGGAAAGTGGAAGAGGACGGGCAGACAAGAGCCCAGAGGTGCCCGGCAAGTCCCCTCACCGCGCCCTTGGGGCGCAAAGTTTGATGGTGCCCAGACGGTGGGGTATGACAGGAAGCCAGATCCCGGCTCTCTTCTCCACTGACCCTGAGTGACCACACAGCAGCTGGAAGAGCTGCACTTACGCATGAGGACACCCTTGGCCCAAACGAGAGGGTAAGACAGACAGACAGACAGACAGACAGACAAGGCAGAAGGTCTCAGAGGCAGTTGGGGCCACAGGCCAGGGGAGCAGCGTGGCGGCGCCTTCTCAGGAGAGCCGCAGTCACTCTCCTACCCCCAGGCTCTCTAGATCGCGCGGCCGCCTGCCCGGCTCTGTCCACCCACACTGTTAGTGTTCTCCACGCCCATCCCAGGACGTGAAACCCCAAAGGGCAGCTTTGCCCGGCCTCCTGGGAGCTTCCGGGCATGCACACAGCACACAGGATGCCCCAATGACACTCTGTGTGCGCTGGCCACACAGGAGCAACGCAAACGGGTGTGCAGTCGTGAGACCGAGTCCAGTGGGGGGGCTTCTTCAAGGTTTCTGCAGACCCACATGCGCATGCGGTGACGTTTCCCTGAAGACCTCTGTGACAGCAGCACCCCACCCACCCCGAAACCACCACGCTCAGGAGTGGGAGACGGGAGAAGCTGCAGGCCAAGCTCCTCTAACGCCAGGCTCTGCAGAGGACGTTATGGAGCCCGCCCTCGGGCATTCAGAAAGACCAAAAACGCAGGCACGCGATATCACGCACAGACACTGGCTTTCCTTCTGGGAAGCTCAGCATGCATCCGGCCAAAATCCCCAGGAGCTTTGTTCCGGAGCGCTGTTGCCTTACCCTGACAGGCTGACACCGACGTTCCTTGGGAAGATCAATGTGGAAAAGGGAAAAAAGTGAAATTAAAGGGACTTGCCCCATCAGTCTTGCGGTGAAACAGGGGTGTGGTCCTCAGAGGGGAGCAGAACGGAGAGCCCCCCACTGGCCATGTTTCAGGAGAACAATATGAGGGAAAATGACATCGCAACACAGTAGGAAAGGGTTGAGCAAGTCCGTGAGTACTGCAGGAGGGACTTGGGCTATTTCTATAAAGTTGAAACTAGGGCCTATGGCCGGAGCGACAGCCCAGCGGGAGGGCGCTTGCCTTGCACACGGCCAACCCGGAGTTCAATCCCCAGCATCCCATAGGGTCCCCAAGCACGGCCAGGAGTAATTCCTGAGTGCAGAGCCAGGAGTAACCCCTGAGCATTGCCGGTGTGACCCCAAAAATAAAAAATCAAAATAAATAAATAAATAAAAACTGGGGGCCAAGCGATAGTTCAGTGGCTAGAGCACATCCATGGCATGTATCCAACCTGGGTTCCAGCCCCAGCACCACGTGGTTCCCGAGTGCCACATGTGACCCTGAGGGCCTGGGAATCTCCCGGCACCACAGGGCCTGAACAGGTCTACACCCTGAAGCCTAGCGGAGAACTGTCAGCCGGAGACACGCCTCGAGACGGTAAGATCAGTGAGTGAAACCGGCTTTCTGCCTCACGCATGGAAATAAGCTTCACACAGATTATATTTATCAATGGGAAGAATTAATCCAATTAATTGCTATTCGGTCTCCCAGAGAGGCATCGAAAGAGCTATGCTTGAATATCACGCCTCACTCAAGTGAGAGAAGGAATCCGAGTTCTGACCTCCGCGCGTATTCCAGAATCAGGGACGCTGTCTCGCTTGCCAAGGCATCGAAAATCAGGATGGGCTGGACATGTAATGCGATTTGGAGACAACCGGCTGGACTAGAGCCGTTACTCGACTGGATCCCACGGGATGTCAAAAGATCACATGGCCGCCCACCTACAAGATGGTCAGACTTCCTTGTTAAGACCCTGAAGGAATGGTTTGAGGCTCTTCATATTCCTGAATCAACCAGATGCCATTGGGCTACATTGGCACGTGGATAGGGTCCAATGGAAATTACTGGCGCCGCCGAGCAAATCGATGAATAACGGGATTCAAGTGATCAAGTGATCAAGTGATCAATGGGAAGAATGAATACTTTAAAACTCACCGGAAAGCAGACAAAAACACATTACGACTTTGAGAAGGGAAACAGCACTTAGAGACAGGAACTGACATCATCAAAGGAAGCTCCGT
>JAJIBD010010673.1:75000-82016 GCA_021461705.1 Cryptotis parvus | reverse complement strand
CTCTGATGTTTCACATCTGGATTCCCTGGAATTACCCTGGCTAAGGATCCTGAGAATGCCTGTCTCTGGAACCCTTTTCCTGCTTGTGTCTGGGATCAAGAGCTGCAAAAGGAGACACCAGGGAGGCTGATCAAAACCAACCCAGTTAAAGGAAATTGGGGGCAGAGAAAGTTCAGGACTTAAGGCGCTTGCCAACCCTGGTTCATCCAACCCTAGTTCAATCTTGAGCACCTCATAAGAACACCTGCAAGGAGTGAGCCCCTGAGTACCATTGGTTGTAGCCCAAAAACTAGAAGCACCCCAATAAAAATGAATCAAGTATGTTCAGAGGGGGAGCCAGAGTGATAGCACAGCAGAAAGGGCGCGTTTGCCTTCCATACGGCTGACCCAGGTTCCATCCCCTGGCATCCCACAGGGTCCCCACCCATGTAATTCCTGAGTGCAGAGCCAGCCAGGAGTAACCCCTGAGCATTGCTGGGTGTGACCCCAAAAGAGAAAAGAAAAATCTCAGTGCAGAGACATGTTGTTTAATGATACAGTCTGGAAAATGCATTAGGCTAGTTCGTGGTGGGCAGTCGGAGCTTATACTTACACAAAGCAAATGATATCATACCCTGCATGCCCAGGCTGTCTGTGGGGACAGTCATCTATGTAGGTGGCCATTGACCTTGTTACACAGCACGTGACTAAGTGCTCAGCGCACTCCACCGCCCAGATGGCCCTCCAGCCTCATCCTCTCCTTCCCCCTCACCACTGTCCGTATGTTTAAGCTCTCTGGCCTCACACCTTTATGAATGGGGCACAGAAGCCTGGAAAAGGTTCAGTGCTTATATGATGTTAGAGATGGACAGTGGCGGGGCGAGAAGCTGCAAGTGTTTGGTTTCTAGTCCAGTGTTGAGTCACTGGTGTCACGTCTTGTCGTGAACTGTAATAATTGGTAAGCAGCACAGTTTCAATTTATCATCTTCATTTCAGAGTTTATTCCCAGGAGTGGGGGTGGGGATGTTTTTAGTCTAGTGTGTCTGCTTATAGTCTATTGTATTTGGTCTATTGAGAAGTGGCACTTTTTTTTGTTTTGAGACCACCCCAGAGGTGCTCTGGGGCTTCTCCTGGCTCTGTGCTTAGGGGTCACTCCCTGGTGGTGCTCAGGGGACTATGCAGTAGCAGGGATCACCCCGGAGCTTCCTACATGTAAAACAGGCATTCACTCAGCCCTTGAGATTCCTCACCCAAACTAACATATCCCTGATGTGAAAAGAAAATTAAAACCACAAAAAGACAAACTTTAAAGCCTCAAGGGATGATGACTGAGAGAATTCAGCCCAAACCCATCTACCATGGAGCTGATCCTCCTCTTCTGTTTCCCTCCCATGCCTCTCCCACCCCACAGACTGAACAATTCCAGTATAAGGGTCTTCATATGAGCAGCATTGGTAATGAATTCTGGTCCCCCTAAGGCTAGACACAGGAGGAACAAAGTTGAACAGGACGTTCTTAAATTCCCAGACATCTTTGTCCTCAGAAGAGAGTAGCCCCCTGGGTGCCCCACCCATAAGCTGTGGAGGAGAAAGGCCGCGCCCACCCGCTCCTGAAGCGCTAGGATACGTGGCCATGAGCCGTGGAGCAGGAAGGGACTCACTGGTTCCGGAAAGCTGCCTGGCTTGATCACAAGATCACCTGCATGCTGTTAGATCTGTGTCACGACTAAGAGCATGAGATTCTCAGCCAATAGGCCAGAGAGAGCTCAACAGACTGAGCACATGCTTTGCATGCAGGGAGCCTGAGTTTCATTCCGGCACCACATGGACCTCTGAGCACTGTGAGAGTGACCTCTGAACACAGAGCTCGAGTGGCTCCCATGGGAGGGGCCCTATGTATCACTTGGAGGTGGTGCAATATCCAGAAAGAAAAAAAAATTCCAGCCAGAGTGTTTGGCTGACCTCTCTCCTCAGGAAAGGCACAGGTAAAGGCATTTCTAGAGCCTGCGGATAGAGTAGTGTGGGTAAGGGGCTCGCCCTGCATGTTCGATCCCTGGCCCGCTTATGGTTCTTAGGTTCTTTTCGGATCAATGATTTCTTTATTTTTTTATTATTAAACATTTTATTATGCCACCGTGAGATATACAATGTAACGTTGTTCATGTTTGGAGGTTTCGGTCACATAGTGTTCCAGCACCCTGCCCTCCACCAGTGCCCATTTCCTACCACCAATGTCCCCAATTCCCTCCCCCTCCCATAGCCTGCCTAAATGGCAGTTTCTTTATCTCTTTCTCTCTCCCTCTCTCTCTTTTCCTTCTCTCTACACATTGTGGGTTGCACTACATACACTTAGAAGCCATCACGTGCAGTTTTTTTTGGCCTGTATTTAATGCTCAGTTCTATGTTGGTATCAGCCCTTTCGACATTTATTCACACATGTTCCCTTCTCTGTCTTACCTAACCTCTGACTCCCTCACGTTTGTGGTAATTTCCACTTTTAGTAAGACCACCTGATATATTTATGTCATGCAAATAAATGCAGTCATTCTATATCTCTCTCTTTCCTTCTGACTAATTTCACTCAACATGATCCTTTTCTTTCCTTGTAGCATGTCAAGGACCAAGGAAACTCAGAGCAAGTGCCTTTTTCTCCTGCAAAGTGCGGTACAGGTGGACTGAAATGTATATAGACACAGGGGTCAGAGGCTTTTAGCACTTTTTGTCACTTTCCTTTGAATTTAAAATAAATTTTACCGGGGCTGAAGTGATAGTACAGCAGGTAGGGCATTTGCTTTGCACTGCCAACCCTGATTCGGTTCCCAACTCCCCCCGCTCCCGCGCTCCCCAAACCCACAAGGAGTACGTCCTGAGCACTGCCAGGTGTGGCCCCATTCCCTCCCCCAAACAAAAGAAATAAATTTTACAGCTGCACAGAGCTAACTCAGTGAAAAATTCCTGCCTTATTTGCATAAGACTCAAGCTCAATCCCTGGCGCCGCCCACATACCAAGTGGAATCCAAGTAACGCTACTATATGAGGTTTCTGGTGCAGAAATCAAGTGTGTATGACATGTCCCCAAACGACCCCACACACACCCTCCCTCCCAGTCATCAGAGCAACACCAGTAAAGCCAAGGGGATAAACAAATAGATTGATTTTACAAGTTGGAACTCCTGAGCTTTGAGAGGATAGAAGAGAAAAAGTCCCTTCCAAACTCAGGGATACCTTCCCCACATTCTCCCTGCCCGCTGGGCGTGTTCCGTGCAAGTGTCCACCCCACGTGCGCCCCAGCTTCAGAGCCAAGCTTGACCCAGCTGCCAATCTCCGAAATAAAATCAATGTGTGACCTTATTCACCAGCTGTACCGAAGAAACTCGCACACGAGGGGCCAACTTTGAAGCCAAAAAGGGAAGATGAGAAGTCGGGGAGAGAGAGAGAAAGGGGGGGGGACTTGGCTGGACATGAAAGGTGTCTTGTCTGTTCCCCATTAGGCCCAATTCTCTTGCAATCTGCAGCCTCGACATAATTCTCTTGACCAGAAACCCTCCAGAGAGATAGTGTCAGAAGGAAAACAAACAGAATAGCATCTTTAACAGCAAAGTCACTCAGAAAATACCAATGGGGGGCGATGGTGTTGGGTGTCAGCAGGAGGGGCAGGGCACCCCTCAGAGGAAGCACATCTGCCCCCGCCCCGGGGGCAGTGCGCAAAGGCGAGAGCAGCCCTACGAAGCAGAACCCCAAGTCCTGTGGCCCCACTAGCCCCAACTTGTCTGCTTTTCTCAACCACGTGCACAACAACAAACACAACCCCAGGAGTTGTTGGTTTCCAGTGTGTGGGGAAGATAAAGCTAGAGCTCGGGGTTGTGTTGGGGGCTTTGGACAACCCAGAGATGCTGCACGGTGTGTTCCAAAGCTGCTTGGCGGAAGTGGTCGTGGTTTCCTGACTCCCATTTCTGAGCATGCGGGGTGGTCCCTGGACCCTGACAGCCGCCCAGGCACCCAAAGCCGGTTCTCTTCCAGCCCTTTGGATCTGCCTTTGAGGCTCTGCTTCCAGCACAGGAGACCAGGCCTTACCTACCCCAGACTGCAGGAACCCTGGAGGCCAGTCTGGAGTTGAGGGAGTGGAGTGTGGATGGGGAGCAGGGCTTTTTTGGGAAGGGGGGGCCTGCAGGCCTAAGAGGGCACCGCTGGGCACTCAAGTTTCTGGGCAGGCACCCTGTGATAGGAGAGAACTTCTATTTTTATTTATTTATATATATATTTTTAGGAAGAAAAAAAATCTGCAGAACTACGCCAGGGCTTTCGCCCGCCTTTCGGACTTGTTTATGAGTGGATATCTGATTTCAGCCGAGGAAGCCGGCACCCAAGCAAGGTTTTTATTGGCCGTGAGCAAGAGGAATTTAGGGTTTGCCTTTGATTTGGCTTCCCCAGAACTTGAGGCACCGAGGAACCCGTGTTGCTGCTTTGAAGAAGGAGCCGGGTGCTCTGGAGGCCCCGGAACGTGCTGTGTTTTGCAGCCCTGACTTCAATTCCCTGCGGAGGATGAGGGGGGAGCCAGGGGCGCTGGAGTGGAAGGTGGCCTCATAAACATTTCAGAGAGCAGAGCGAAATAGGGGACAAGAGTTGAAAAGGTTCTGGAATTGGCTCGGGGAGCAGCAGTGAGGACTGTGTGTGCTCCCCCTCCCCGAGCCAGCCAGCCTGCCAGAGAAAGGGAGCCCGGAGGAGGGGAGTCTGGTTTGGATGAAAGCTTGGGGTCTCGAGGCTGACAGAGCTAGGCCGGGCCTGATGGTTTCAATGTGTGGGGAAGATAAAGCTAGAGCTCCAGCCCCCTGCCAACAGCACTCCTCAGATGGGCTGGCCAGCGGGCTGCGCGCTGGGGTGGGGGGGTCCCTGCAGCCGGGGGTGCGCCTCACACACACACACACACACACTCACACACACACACACACACACACACACACAAACACACACGTGCGAGCACACACGTGCATGCACACACACACACACACACACGCACACAAACACACACACGCTTGCCACAGACAGCCAGAGCAGAGGGAGCTTGTCAGCCTGTGTGACAGAGGCTCCTGGGGTGACCCCAGTCTCCTTCCTGAGCGCTCAATTTCTGTCTCCCATTCCTTCCCTCTGAGGCTCACATCCTCTTCCAATGAGCCACTGGTGACAGCAAGTGCCCCAAAGCTGCCCCTCAGCCCTCCGAGTTTGCAGCGGGGATTCTGGGTGCTGGGTGCTGGGCTTCAGGTCAGCGCCTGCGCGGACAGGAGGACGGTTCTCTCGGGTCAGTGCTCCTGGGTCAGCTCAGGACTTTGTGGCCTGCAACTCTATGAGCGCCGCCTCCTCCCGGGCCTCTGTGTGTGCCTTTGGGACAGGTCACGGGCCCGCCAGGCTCTGCCCACCTGAGGCCCAGTCCACTCTGGCAGCTTCCCTAAGCTTGGCACTGTGAGGTGAGGCCTGGGGCCGGGGCAAGGAGTGGGGAAACAGTCTCTCACTGTGCGCCCAGAGACCGCATCAAAAGGACCTTATGCAGTAACTGAGAGCGCCTCCTGGGAGCTACACTGCAGGAGCAAACATGGGTGGGGTGGTAGGTGCACCCCATGCCCTCAGCGCCGCCACCACGGCATACACACTCATGCCAGCACACGCTGGTACAGCCTTACACAATCACACCGGCTACCACAGAGTTGCACAGCCTTGTACACTCATTCTATGCACACTCACAATCACAAACTCCAGGCTGACACAGTGGCAAAGTCGCACCCACCACCTCACCCACACACTTACTACCCCACACATTGGCACACCCCATCTCTCACACCCACACACAGGCACACCCTAACTCTAACACTCACTGGCACACCTCATCTCCGATACTCACACATTGATACACCTCAACTCTTACACACACCCTGACCCTCACAGAAACACACTGGCACACCCCGTCTCTCACACCCACACACTAGCATACTCCATTTCTCTCACACCCACACACTATCATACTCCAACTCTCTCACTCCCCACACACTGGTACGCCCCAAACTCTCACACAAACACACTGGTACAGCTCAAGTCTCAAACAAACACCCTGACACACCCCATCTCTCACACATACACACTGGCACATCCCAATTCTAATACTCACACACTGGCACCCCCCGTCTCTCACAACCACACACTGGCACATCCAACTAACACTCACACATGGCACACCTCTCTGAGACTCACACATTGGTAAACCTCAACTCACCCACAACTGGCACGCCCCAACTCTCACACAAACACACAGGCATACCCCAACTCTCACACAAACACACAGGCATACCCCATCTCTTGCACCCACGCACTGGCACACCCCATCTCTCATACCGCATACTGGCACACCTGGACTCACACAAACACACTGGCACGCCCCAACTCTCACACACAAACACACAGGCACACCTTATCTCTGATATACATTGGTGCACCCCAATTCTCTCTCACACACACACTGGCACACTCCAGACTCTCACACCCACACACTGGTAAACACACTTGTCATTCCAATAACAAGGACCCGCACCCTTCCCACCATCACACAGGTTCACTCTCAGTCTTGTTTCAAGACCTCTGTGTTTGGGTTTGAGCCATATCTCCTCCTGAGGGGCTAAATAGCCAGGGCCAAGGGCCTCGCCCCTCAGTGGCTCAGTTTCCTCACCCGTAAACAGGTGTGGCACCGACAGTGAGTGCCCAGTGGGCTGCTGCAGGGGAACCCTGATCATCACGGGCAGTGGGGCCATAGAGCAGGCTCAGGGTGACACCTGGGAGGCCCTCAGAGCCTTGAACGACCCGGCTTTGTGGCCTTTGGGCATCTCCAGGAGAGTGGTGGCGCCTGAGGGGAGAGAGCAGATAAGAGGAGGAGGCTGGCTGGGCCAGAGAGATAACACAGAGGCGTAGGGGCGTTTGCTTTGCACGCGCCAACCTGGGTTCGATCCCCAGCATCCCGTATGATCTGATGAGCACCGCCAGGCATAATTCCTGAGT